>UZAN01055156.1:0-14781 GCA_900618425.1 Echinostoma caproni | reverse complement strand
GTTCCAAGTACAAACTTATCCCGTCTCGCATATCCGCATACAGAAACTCTTTGGTACCCTGTCTTGCCCGGATACCGACCGACAAGAGAAGTGTTCGCGCTGAGCTTTCTAATTCATTTGGTAATTAACTCATACCTTTGTACGTTTTCACATCCCACTTTTTCCCTTGTTTTTACCAGATTTGTAACGGTGGTCTATTTTTGGCTGAAAGCTTGTATATATAACTCGCCAAAGCTTCAATACAATAAAATGCCTTGGGTTATAAAGCTCTACAAGAGTTGGCCTAGATGGTAAGGCGCTAGGTGCCCGTTGACCGCCCTGCCACTTCCCAAGGCTCAAAACTCGCTTGTTTCGCACCCCTGACGGGATCTAAGCGAGTCGGATTATGTTTCTAACTTGGTGTAGAAGCCCTTGCATGCGACTGCGCGTTTCTCTACAAAACGGCTCTGGGATGCCCCTGATAACGACATTTCTGTTTTTCCCTAAGGCTGTGTTGCTGTGGACCTCAAGCCTACGCAGCGAGTCTCTCAGGCTGTTGTTGAGTTCGGATAGCTTAGTAATGAACTCCGAGTGAGCGTCCAGTGCCCCTTTCCCTGGTGGAAAGTGACACTGGGTAGCCTTGTTGGTTCCCCGCTTGTTTCCGGCTCCCTGCACGTTAGGCCCTGCGGTTTCCGATTCGGCAATGTGTGCCTTAGGGATAGACTTTACCTCTCGGCCTAGGGGTGCCACCGACGTGGCTGGTTGGTCACCACGCTCAGGTTTCCCAACTAAAATCAATTGTCGGTCATTAACTACTCCAGACTGGTTTCCTTCCGCAGGCATCAGAGTCCTTAGCTCGGGTTTACTTCTGTCTATCTGCCCACTCGGGGTAGAGTTACATGAAGAAGCTTGCACTGCCAACTGCGAAGGAGAGTTTCCTTTCGGTGGCACTGTTTTCGCTCTGGATATTCCGATAGAGCTGGTGCAGTTTGGACATACTCATTTTAGAAACTATTGGACAGCATAGTGTTCAACTGCTCTGGAAGTTAGTTTACTGCACCGTCGGTGAAACCAATCCTGGCACAGATCACAACTTCTGTCCTCATCAACCTCGAGAGAACACTCTCTTCTGGCACACGGGTAGGGTGCAATAACCTGTTTGGCTCGTGCAGCCCTTTTGGGAGGATTTCTCTGAGCTACCATGTCACTTGTCTAAATATGCTTCCAGATTATGTCCGGGAAAAGGGGCGTGTGAAGATGGAAACCCTACACAAAATCGATACAAACCTAGGATAAGTAACTTTGGGTAGTGCTCTCGGCAATAAATGCTGTGGCCTATTCGCTCACCTGGACGGGAATTCGTCAAGTTGGTCCTGCCACCCGGTTCCGCTATGTTGCGGGTCCCAGATTCAGAATTCCGATCTTGAGTGCGGAAAATCTGGTATAAGTTGCGCTTCCACTAATTTTCCAACAGAAATTGGACCCTCGAGTGTTTCCTTCTCCTATTGTCGGCCTAATTCTACAGTGGAACGTTTCATTCCAAAATTTCAAGCGCGCGCCAGATCAGGGTAAGAGCGAAAACAAAACCATGCAGCCTGATTGACCCGCTTCTTGGCCTCCTGTTTTCCTATGTCGCTAGCTCTCCTGACCTCCATTTCAGGAACAAGCTTACACCGCCGTTATTACAGTGCCATTTTGAATGCTAGCACTGTCGACAGTCCTTTAGCTCCACAAGTAGTCTGTTCCTTATGTTGACTACGCTGTTGCTGAAGAAGTGTGATCGGGTTATCAATCGAGACCGGGCCTTGGCTAGTTTCATTTTGTGCCCACTTGTACGGGAATCTAGCGCTTCTTGGAACAGGGTTTCAGTTCTAATATCAGATAAACCATTCATTATCTTAATTGTTTCTATCATATCTCCCCTGAGTCTTCTCTTTTCTAAAGAGAATATTCTCAGGTCCTGAAGCCTTCACTTGTAATCTTTACCTCGCTGACCCTCAACCATTTTCGTTGCCAGTGATTGAACGCGCCCTATGCAGACGGCATCCTTTTTGAAGTACGGTGACCACGCTTGCACACAGTACTCGAGGTGAGGGCCAACTATAGCTCTGTACAGGGGCACGAACACCTCCGGTTTTCTGCAAGACAGTGCTGACCTCAATCTGAAGAATTCTCTGAGAGCTATATTCGCGGCTGATATGCACTGCTGGGCCCAGCGGAAATTGGAGGTTACGACGATACCCAGGTCCTTAGCACTGCTATCCGATCTTATGGTGAACGAACCCTGGTCTTGTACTACTGTTAAGCTTTCGTCGGTCCGCAATAGCAGCAAGCTTTTACCAGCATTCAGCGGCAAATCCCACTTCGGCACCCAGCTGAGGACAGCAGCTATGCCACTTTTAAGGTTCTCTCTTCCTTTAGATTCAACCACCTTGAAATCGTCAACGAAAAAAATGGTTGGTGACCTCAGCAGCGCAGCATGTTCGTTTACGAATAGCAGGAACAACAACGGACGTAGCACGGAGCCCTGGGGTACACCGCTTGTGACGGATGCTGTACGGGAGCACTTGCCAACTACTTTGACGTAGAAGGTCCTGTCAGTGACTAAGTTTCTCATCCATATTTGTACTTTTTCTTTTATACCGAACGCCCCCAATTTGATTATCAATATGCGTTGGTTGACCGAGTCAAATGCCTTGCTAAAGTCAAGATAACATACATCTACATCAAATCTTCTGGTAACTTCGTCCAATAATCACAGTAGATTAGTCAAACAAGATCCACTTTTGAGAAACTCGCGTCGAGTTGGATACAGCATAGAATGCTGCGTTAGGTGCTGGCATATATGTGTGCGAATAATTTTCTCAAGCACCTTACACAAGATACTAGTTAAACTAACTGGCTTGTACTTACCTAACTCTGATCGGGCTCCTCCCTTATGTTTGACTACCACCGCTGCTACCTTCCAGTCCCTCGGTAGGATACCCTGATCTAATGAAGCTTTGAATAACTTATACACCGGTCCTGCGAGGATGTCCGCTATGGGCCTGATAATAGCAGGATGAATCTCTTCCGGTCCAGCCGCTTTATGGACATCTAGGCCCTCCAAGTGCTGCCGCACTCTCTTTTGATAACTGAAGCTCACCAATTTTCGGCGGGGATGTTTCGATTCATAAGGTTCTCGGCAAACTGTCATTCTTTCGGTGTACACTGCCAAAATAGCCGGCCAAGGCATCCATCTTACCTTGTTCGTCCATAACGGCTGCTGCGGCGCCTATNGTCCTATACCCTCTCTCAGTGTTCCCTTCGACTGAACGTAGCTATAGTAGTTCTTTGGTTTGATTTTGGTGCATTGAGCCCGCTGAAGCCCATGCTGCCGTTTTACTTCTCGTATTAGCCTAACCGCCTCATTTATACACCTTCTATAACGAATCCACGCTTGTTGATTCCCGGAAATCCTAAAGCTCTTCCAGTACCTATTTCATTAACTAATGGCCCTGACTATGGCTGTCCTCCATCACAACGGCTTGNTGGAGCGAATTCGTTTTGCGTATATATGAGGGCCTACCTAATTAGCATCCAGTGGTCCTCTACACAAGCCTCTTCCGGAGCATCCCTAACTAATTCCGATGCCCTGGTTCTAAGCTTCCCTAGATTCATAGAGCCGAAATTTCTAATCAGCTTGGATGGTCCCCTAGCATGTCGCATGCACATTTTGATCGGGATATTGACGTGGTCGCTTTTACCAAGAGGTGGGTGCGACTGTAGCGCCATCATATCATTCTTGTGTGTGGTGATCACTAGATCTAGCTGGGACTGAATCTAGTGCTTTCCCTAACATGTTGCCGTAGGGCATTTTCTTGCAGCCATTTGATATAGTCCTCTTCTGGTGTCCACCGAGTGCACACCTCAGACCTCCAGTCTATATGTGATAGGTTGAAGTCACCAACAATGATGGCTTTGTTAGCTTCCTTAACTATCCTCCTGAGGGCACACGGCAGTTGAATTTTCTCTTCCGGTTTGTACTTGGTGCACAATAAACACATACTACGGTGACCCTCCTATTCCTGAGTATTATTCTTGAGTATTATTAGGGTTGCTGTGCGCAACTGCACACTTCTCATGCAGAGAATGGTCTTTGACTTTATATGGTTTGTGCCTCGTCTAATCAGAATTGCTACTCCTTCTCCCGCATATACCTGATTTCAGTCCTGCCGGTAGACGGAGAACCTCTCTTGGATAATCTGCGGTATATGGTATTTATTATTCAGCCATGTTTCGATGATTGCCACTACAGGCACCTGTTCCCAGGCTAGCTGAGCCAGCTCTGCCCATTTATTCCTGACGCTGTGTGCATTGGTGTACAGCATGAACACGCTGCCCTCCGTTACTATGCGTTTCCCATAGATCCTTCTTGCTTGGGCCTCGGGTACAGCCCCCGTAGGGGGCAGCAAGTTTTTTCCGCGGTACTTGTGGCCTGCGCGTCTTTTTGGTGAGCCACCTCAGCTAGTGGCTCTTTGCTGAACCTTAGTGAAGCTTCTTCGTCTACGTTGTCTCCTTGCAGGCAACTTTGCCATTGCTCGTCTTCTAGGACATCTTCGATGACCACGACTCCGGGCGATACCCCTGGTATGCGTGCTGCGCGACTGCCGGAAGATATGCCCCGAGTTTGGACCTGGTCCTTTATTTTGTCAGGATTCATACCCACTTCTCGAGCATTGGGTCCGTCTGGTGCGATCTGATATCGGCCTTTCTGTTGAGCTAACAACACAGATCGGGACAGCAGTAGATCACTAGTTTGTTCCACGACGAACTCCACTAAAGTGGGTCGCGCAGGAGGGCCATTTCTATTGGGATTCGGGGCTTTATACGTCCCCACCCGATGGACCCTTTTAATACCTCCGGGATACTGGATACCTGCTAGACGCAGTATATCTAACACCCTTCTATGGTCGAACTCCCGTCTGGTATTGGCCTTCCTTATATAAAGCTCTTCCTTGTTAAGTATCAGAAGCCTTCGCTCGGATGTCTTATTCATCGTATGAATCTGCCTTTGTAGATCCATCACTTATCTCTCGAGGGCTTTTAGTTCCGGGTGACTGGGTCACGAATCCTTTTCCTGCTTCTTTCCTCGAGGTCTCTTAACCGGTTGCTGCACTGTCCCAGCTGCCTTCATCCCTACTCCGCTGACGACCTGTCGAACCGGGGTAGAGGAAAATGCCTCCGAGAAATTTCTGGGACGTCCCGATAACGCTTTTCCCGCTGGAGTGCTGGCAACCTCTGCGTATGGCCGGGCAGTGTTTTTGTTCCCCAACTTTTGGGGATGTTCTCTCTGTATGGTGTTTCTACCTTCAGCGACTCACGTTGAAACGCAAGCCATGCTGCTTCCTTGCAGCATATATATACCCACTCGGCCCACTTACTCTGGCAGTACAGTACAGGTCTGGTTGCACAGGACTGAATATGAATTTCAAATTTCAAATTGCAGGACACGAGAAGGCTTTAGCCTGTGAGGTGTACTGGTAATGGCATGTTCTGTTCTGGGACTGATTCGCATCTGAGTTGGTATTGTTACCAGTTTGACCGTTCCGTGGTTATCTGAAATTAGAGAAGGGAAACAGAGATGGCGCAGCCTCTGTTTCTTGGGGTGAGTTATCATTAGCATAAATCCGGGAAAAGGCAACTCCACGCTTGGTCTAACCCGAGCTTAAAGGTCTGTATCGATTGGCATGACACTACTGTTGCTGGAAGCCGATTTTAGGCTGGAACTACTCTAGTTGAGAAGATGTGGTGCCTGATTTGCACTCGGCTTCTTGTCCGCTCCAGAGTGCATGGATGCCCCCGGAGACCTCTATCTTTCCTCAGGTGGAACATGTGACCCATTGGAGAACTGTTGAGCTTCCTAGATATTTTGAACATCTCAATCAGATCTCCTCGTAGTCTGCGCCCTTCGAGGAAGAAGAGGTTTAGTGCTGGGAGCGTGTCTCTGTATCTCAGCTGTTTCATTTCCCATACCATTCTGGTAGTGAGCCTTTTGACGTATTCCAGCCTCCGGATATCCTTACGGAGGAATAGGGCCCACGCTTTAATACAGTATTCAAGGTGAGGGCGGACGGAGACTGCATATAACGGGATGAAAACTTCGGCGCTTCTGTTCGTTATGGCGGTTTTAAGACAGAATAATGCTCTATGGGCCTTTAGAGTTGCTGCGTCGCATGCTGCAGATGGGGTGAATTTGCATGTAACTCTAACCCCTTGGTCTGTCGCACTGCACTTCGACGGTAGGGATTCCGGAGTCCCAAAAAGGTTAGTGACGAAGATCGAAGGACCTACGACGCCTGAAAGAATGTGGCTCTTCAGCGCGTTGAGCGGTAGATAAAAATTGGCTCAACATTCACATATTTTGTGGATGTCAGCTTGGATGGTGCCTAGTTGGCTACTGTTTCTTACTAACTTCATGTCGTCAGCATAGAGGAAACAGGAATTTTCAAGGCCTTCGGTAATGTCGTTCACGAAAATGAGAAAGAGTAGAGGCGCAAGTGTGCAACCTTGGGACACTGCACTGGTAAAGGTGCCGGCGTCTTAAGTGATTCTCTCTGACTTCGACTGAATGAACGACTGGAGACGAGATTTTCTATCCAGTCACATATGGTCTTGGAGATTCATGTTTTTCTAAGTCGAAAGCTCAATAGTCGGTGATTCACGAAGTCGAAGACTTTCCAAATCTAAGTAACATAATTTGATCTGGATTCCTCTATCCAGTCTGTCCGTCATAACGTCCAGGAAGGTGAAGAGATTCGAGAGGCAGGATTTGCCCTTCAAGAATCCGTGCTGCACGTTGCTGAAAAAGCCTTTGTTGAAAAGAAGGGCGCATATCATGTCTCGCGGAATGCGCTCAAGCGTTTGGTTATTATACTGGTTAAGCTAATAGGTCTTTAGTTGGATATACTGGACCTATCTCCGTCTTTGAAAACGGGAATTTTAGTTACTTCCTTCCAGTCTGGAGGTATGACGCTCAGGGAGAGAGATATATTGAGTAGGGAGGCAAGTTCGGGGACTTAATAAGGAGCTGAGGTGTCTGATGATGGAAGGATGGATGTTATCAGGACCGGAGGATTTGTTTGCGACTGGTTGGATACTTCTGGTCCTTTTACCTTGAAGAGATTGCTGTGAACGGGTTCATTGGTGAGCTATTAAGCTTGTCTTGTCTTGGATTTTGGGTGTTGTACAGTGTTTTGCTGCTGATCTTTCCACCCTGTAGTTGGGCTCATGATAGCCTTGTTTATGAATTGCGGCCTCAGTTGATTCTTGGTTTTGTAGGGATCACCTGTTCCAGTTTTGTCAGATGTCGTTTACTACTATCGTCACCCAGGGACTCTCGTGTGGTGGGGTCAGATGAAGGATTGGTTCACCCGGTGGGATCTTTTCTGTTCGCGATATTTTCAGAGAGACGGGTTTTGGCGCAAGGTGCATCATCGTTTTCTGCTCTTGCCATTGAGTTGGATTTTGCGTGGTTTGTTTTATATGATGGTTGTATTGCGCTTTCACAACGGCACGGTTGTTATGGACAACTGTGTTTGAGCCACGAGGGCTGGCTATGTTCCTCCATTCACTTGGAAGTGACCTTGGTTTCAACTGCTTGCGACCATGAGCTCCTTGTGGGCTCACGATGTGAGTCTTTGGCGACGAGTGATCGAGTGATTCCTTCAAGAGTAGTAATGTGGCCTTTTGGGTAAGGAGTATAGTCTGAGTGACGTTGCTTGCTTGGCCTGGTGGTGACCTGAGTGTGGTGGAGTTTGCGCGAAACGATTTCATACCATTATCGCTGGATGATGAGCTCTGGCTGTCTTTTAGTGCAGTGTTAGCGATCTCTTTGCAACTTTCGCAGATTCACAGAAGATCCTCGTGAGTACTGTAGAGTTTATAGAGTGCGTTTGAGAGTTATGAGCAAGCTTTATGTGCCCACTGCTCGTAGATGTTACAGTCCATACCCGATACAACACGTCTCCTACATGACACTTTAAGGCATGGAAATGAAACACGTGGTATGATAATAATACTAACGGCACTCAAGTTAGTTAAAAAGTGTGAGAGTTAGACCTCTAATATGGTTAATCAGATGATATAAAACAATTATACGTACAAGGCAAGCAAAAGCTTTAGGCCCAACACTGAAAGAGTCTCGCGTGAATGAAATAAAGGTAAGCCCGAGAGTAGCGTCTTTAAACTTCGATTAAATGCAATAATAGGTGGGAACCAGGTCTAAATTTACCAATGGGAGAAACCCTTTCGGTCTAGATCTCTTTTATCAACAAAAGCTGACGCCACCCTTAGGATGTACAAATACAATGAAAATTCCTATACGAACTTAAGTAAATCCCAGTTATTTACAGGAGTTTACCCAACGCACTAACAGAGATGACCGTAAGCCTTCACAACTTTGGAGACTCATTTGTAATGAGATGGGCAATATCTCACACGACGTCGGATTCGCTAAGGAACTGTGGTTACATAGGTTACCACAAGACGTTCAATTCCTTCTTGTTCCAGCGCGAGGCATTCCCATGGAGCGTTTGACGGTTATAGCAGATCACGCCATGCGATACCTTCAACCCACTGTCGCCGCGGTTACCCCCGCCGTCCCTCGGGCCACATCTATCGACGGCTTTTTCCAGGATTTCATTGAAAAACTTAGCACGAATAGAAAATCGAGAGACGCACGCTCCAGTGGAAAGCTACAATCGAGCACGCGTCGTAGGTGAAAGTCGCTTAGATATAGTCATAAATATTGTTCGCACCAGGCACGTTTTGATAAAGATGCTGCCAAATGCATCCACCCGTGCTCGTGGAAAGGTCAGCCCGTTTCGGGAAAAGACTAAGCCGGCGACTGATTACGGTGTCGTCATTTGGCACACGAACTAGGAGCCGCCTTTTCCACGTTAGGGTCTCCATTAGTGGTATGTACTTCCTAGTGGACACCGGTGCGGAAGTGAGCGTCATTCCTCCTTCCTCTACTGAAACGAGGCTCCCAGCTCAAGCTTTCACCTTGACTGCGGCTAACGGTACCACAATTCGTACATTTGGTACCAGGAACTTCAATGTAGATTGTAACTTATCTTAAGCAGCTGAGTGGCCATTTTTGATTGCTGAAGTCCCTTTTCCTATTCCTAAAATAGATTTCCTAGCATATAAAGGCCCCACTGTCGACACAGGCAAACGCCTCCTCCTCGACAGCAACAGCAAGTTTTAGCAAAGTACGCTGTGGCAATAATTTCCGTCTTGAACAACGGTGTACATTTAGGGTTGCAACGTTTGTTAGAAGGTGGTTACCAACCAGTTTCTACAATTTTTTCCCCGGGCACTACACCGGTTATCCATAAAATCGTCATTCGCGACCCACCCGTACATTCAAGTGTGTCCCCCAAAAAGATCAACGAGTAACGCGTAGCCAAAATCGGATCCCAAAACGTCAACAAAACGAACGATCCTGCAAGCTTCCACGGTACTGCATTAATAAACGATCAAATAAGCAAATAAAAACGGTAAAAACCTCAAAGTGATCTCGAAACAACTTGAAAACAAGAACCAAGTGTTACTGTGAGCATAATTTAACAAATCTGAACGGAAGAAAATGGGTCTGGACAAAAACAGCACACTCAACTTCACGCTGCACACGAGCGAGTCAAATGTGAGCGCTCAGGTCGCGATTAAAACAAGTAGTGTACGAATGAAGCAGATAAACAAACAAAGTTAAATAGTAGGATCGATGTGTAGATGCACAAAGGGAGTGGAACGTTAATTGTTTATGTAGGTATGAGACGGATGGTGTTAGGTGAATGGAACGTTAAATTCACGAAATGTGGAACCGAGGTAGATTGACTGGGCTTTACAGGAAGGATTTTCACAGTTTGATCAATACTCCGCGCAGGTTGCTTACCTCGTAAAAGTTGGCTTCAGTCAAACGAGAGTTCGACGTTATAATTAAGGCGGGTATACTACGCCATTCGCAAAGCCAGTGGGTTTCGCCACTTCACGTGGTGTCTTAGAAGCCGCAGGGGAATGGTGCCCATGCGGGAATTATCGTGGACTCAATAGTTCTACAATCTTGGATTGCTATCCGATCCCACACATTCACGATTTGACAGCTAGTCCTACGGGTAGGTCAATCCTTCGTAAGATTGATTCTGTTAGGGCTTATAAACAATTACCTGTTGACCTGATGGATGTGCCCGAGACCGCTGTAATTACTCCGTTTGGCCTTTTCGAATTCCTTCGAATGCCGTTCGGACTACGCAATGATACACAGACGTTTCAACGTTTCATCGACGAGGTCCTTCGCGGATTAGACTTCGTTTTTCCGTATTTAGACGACCTATTTTTCGCAAGTAAGAACGCCGCCGAACACGGAGAACGCTTATGCACACTTTGTAAACGTCTACAGCAACATGGTATTACCGGTATTGCGGCTAAGTGTGAATTAGGCTGTGAATCCTTAGTTTTTCTAGGTCCTTATATTGATCGCCAAGGACTCCGTCCGGTCAAAGACAAAATCGCAGCAATTGGCGATAGCGACCGAACTCTGTCATTTCCCACGAATGATCGACTACTATCTACTATCCTACAATGTGCTCAGGTAGTTTGTCTATTTACGGACCTGCTCAGGGGAAACCCCAAGCTTATCGAATTAAATACTTCAGCACAACAGGCTTCCGATACCATTAAATTAGCAGTCTCCAACACTGTTTTATTGGCACATCAGGATCCTTGTGAAAGCTCACTTTAGCAGTACACGCATCAGACATCGTGGCCGGTGCAGTCCTCCAATAATGGAAAGACAGTGCCTGGCAACCTTTAGATTTCTACTTACAACGTTTTTCAGACGCAGCCACTAGGTACAGCACCTTCGGTCACGAACTATTCGCCGCGTACCTGGCTGTTCGTCATTTTCGTCACTCACTAGAAGGTGGTGATTTCATCATCTTTACTGACCATAAGCCACTCACATACGCTCCCAAGTCCTCTAGCGACAGATAGTTTCCTCGAGAGATACGTTACTTGGACTAAGTGTCGCAATTAACTACTGAAATTCGACACGCTGCGGGTACGGATAAGGTCTTTGCCGATACTCTCTTGCGCATAGCGGTAGTTCCTGATAACGTGATCAATTTGCCAAATATGGCGCAACTGCCAGATTCGAACCCGGACTTGCAAAACGCATTGGAGTCCCCTTTAAACCTTAAGCGTTTGCCTCTAACTACTTCCGAGGCCACGATCTGATCTGACAATTTACACACCCCACCTCGCCCTTGGGTACCCGTACAGATGCAGTTCTCGATATCCTGCATAACCTCTCTCATCCAGGTATTAGAGCTACTTCGGCGTTAGTCAGCCAACGTTTTGTCTGGCAATCCATGCACAAAGATGTGCGTAGTTGGGCACTTTGCTATTTGGCATGACAGAAATCGAGGGTAACCAGACACACTACTAGTCCTTTTGGTACTTTTGGCACTCCCGAAGTCAGGTTCGGTCACGTGCACTTAGATATAGTGGGACCGTCACCAGGTTGTACTTACCTTCTAATCTGCGTAGATCGTTTCACGCATTGGCCAGAAGCAGTTCCGATCACCGAGGTCTCGACTAAAACCGTAACTAAGGCGTTTGTGGAGCGTTGGGTAGCGAATTTTGGGTGTCCTACTACACTGACAATAGACCGCGGCCCGCAATTTAAATGCGCATTATTCAACTCGTTAACAGTCATGTTAGGGTGTCAAACTCTTTCGATCCGAAGGCCACACCGGTAGCCCCCCCACCATTGTCGACCACGCTAGGTTCGAGCACTTCTCCCACCCCGGCCACATTACCCTCCACTTCGGAAACCTCTCCATTGCGTTCTACTTTAGCTGCTTCAAACCCAGAACCACTCGTACCGGCCGTTCTGTCCGAATTCCAGTTCGTTTTTGCGGAATGTTTCTATCACTAACGCATTATTTTTACACAAAAATACCAAAAGCAATAATGCTTGTTAGTATATTGTTTACGTATATACGTTTATACATGCAAAAAACAAAAAATCGTTTTTTCTCCTAGAAAAGACGTGCCTGTTTGTTGGTTCATTTGTTTTGTGTTACCGGTATCATACTCAGTACCTTTTGTTTTGCTTACACTGTAAAACTGAGGAACGTTTTTAATCGGATCATGAACGACACACGGATTGCAAGACATTTATATTCGTGTTGTCGATTGGCAATCTTTCGTCACCTTGTACATCTTGCACCTTGCATCCTACAGGGTTTATTCTTTTTGTAACCAATAACCTAGATGTCTTAGGGCAAGGTTAACGTTGCTCCTTATCTCAGTGTTGTCGTCCACCCATGCGACACTGTTATTGCGACGTCGTGGATTCTTTCCATCCTAAGAAACTGACTCGAGATCAAACACCTTCCCTCTGCTGCACGTTGGCACAACATTCAGAGTTACATACATTCACACTCGTACTACATTTCAACAATACTTTCTCTCGTTGAACATGAAATGGAAAAACACTATTCCAGGTAAAACTCGGAGAATGCATCTCTCGTTCACATTTAATCCAGTCATGCATACACGCATTAGCCCTCACCCTGCATCATAAATTTAATAAAACTGTTTGACATACCTATGGAGGATCCACCTCTTCTACATCATTAGATAACCCACGGGTAGTTTCAACCTAGACCAACGTGCGGCGAAAAGTAGGGGCCCTTGTGGTCATAGTTATAACATGAGGTATGTGGTTTCACGACAGATACGACCACAAGGCGATGTCTCAAAATTCGGTACGTCTGCTGTTTGATCGAAGTTTCCCAATCACCATCCTTCTAATGGGAGGCTGGTGTTGAGGTTTTTCAACCAACAGTTTCGCAACGGCAGTTTTCTTTTCTCGCCTCTTGTTTTTCTCAAACTTTCTGATAGATCCATTCAAGCTGGCCGTGATCATCAAATCACATAACAGAAGCACTTCCCCCTACATTGGTGATTAGCAGCAGGACGGGTTCAGTTTCCAACCAGTCAAGCGTAATTGCGGATTATCAGGACATGGTTACATAACCATGGCCTACTTATAAGATCCATCAAGGTTCAGATACCAAGATTTAGCATTTATCGCCATTATTTGGCGATAGCTATCTTTCAGGCAAAGTTTCTTAATTAGATATAGCAACTTTTCCAAGATTAAGTTTTGCCTTATTTATTATCGTGCGTTTAATGAGTTCGAAGAGACCGCACGGGCACCATTCCCCACGGTGAGCTCAGATCAGCTTAGATCAAATCTGGGATCAGATCTCCCTACCTTCTAATCAGTGAAAAAATCTCGAGTCTATCCGGCCTGTGCTCATATCTAAGGTTCCTTATTCCTGGGAACCATCTAGTGAAGTACCGCTGCATCTTCTCGCGTACTTTAACATCACTAACTAAATATGGGCTCCAGGTCTGGACACAGTACTCCAAATGGGGGCGCACAAAGGCCTTGTGCAGTGGTCGTACAACCTCCGGCCTTCTGGAGCTAACTGCTCTCTTCAGTTGGTAGAGAGCTTCTAGTGCCTTTCTTGCTGCTTGTCGGCATTGTGCACTTGGTTTGAAGTCAGCCTGGAGAATAATAACAAGATCCTCTCTCACTACATCAAGTTACGCCCAAGAGCCTGGTGGACTGAGGTATATCTCNATCTCCTGACCGCGAAAATCGAGCGTCCAGAATTCCTTCGAAGGTATGCTCTATAGATCGGCACCCAGCTCTGCTGAAATAAGAATGAGATAAAAGATCTCAGCTCATCAAGTTGGTGTATTAATCGTTAGTTGTGAGCGTTCCTTTGTGTGCACCAGTGAAACAGGGAAATGGCATTCTAAACATTCGGCACATCTACCCTCGTCTGCACTGTCCGAGCTGGGAATAGTTCCACCCATCGCTTATGAAGTGCAGTCTTAAAGGCCTGCACTGTTTGAAGGTCGACTACTTCCTTGGGAACCTGGTTACAATTATCAACTATTCTATTGCTGAAAAAGGGCTTCCGTATTTTTAGTCAAATTCTTCGCTTCGTGAGCTTGAACTCATGCCCCTAGTGCCGTGTTGGGGAGCTAGTCTGAAGAGACTGTTCGCTCTTACCAGAGATATACTCTTCATGATTTTAAAGGTCTCTATCAGGTTTCCTTGCAGCCTCCTTCTTTCTAATGAGAAAAGCCCTAGAGTCTCTAGTCTTTCCTCATATTTTCTCCCCCTTTGGCCTTCAACCACTCTGAACTTGCTCTTAGCAGGCAGCAGCCTTCTTGAGTAAGGGTGCTAAAGCCTGTACACAATAATAATAATAGTAATAATGGTATATTTCTCGGATTACAACGAGAGACATGCATGTGGTGCACGAGATCATGGCAGGCAAGGTACAATGACAATGGCCTCATATAACACACAACAAAATCTGGGAAAATGGTCATGATGTTTGTGAAAACGAAGTATAATAGGGAATTGTTGGGTGGAATAAGTTATTGTTTTAACGCTCCATTTCACATTGTAGCGCAACCCAATTTCAACTTCAAGGTCACTAATAAATTCAGAGTGATACATTTCCGTGGAATGACAACATAAACGTAGATATGTATAAGGATNAGGATGAATAAAGATGAAAAATATGAAAAGTAATCGGTATAAGACGATGAATTGCGGAAGAAAAACGTTCCTGGTGAGGTAGAAGTGATCGTTAGCCAAGTGATACGCCCGGGTCTCAGAGGGGTTAGAATATATGGCAACTGTCAGCTAGGGAGACATACTCACTC
>UZAN01055155.1:2649-14781 GCA_900618425.1 Echinostoma caproni | reverse complement strand
TGGTGTTCAGGATCGTGAAATGTCAATATAAGAGCAGCACGCAGATAAAGCTATTGCACCATAAATCATTATGGGTTCGGAAGGATTTTCAAAAAATTCAGTATGAAATACTGCGTCACGTAAAGGTTTCGTTGATCGCCGATGGAATAACACAGGAGAATCCGCATTTGTGGCAGCACACAAATCGTCACTTTGCTCACAGATATTTGGAGCCTCAGCAAACGTGATATCTTTCTTTTCCAACATCTTACGTTGTAATGAGATGTTGTTGATTCCAGCAATGAGACGGTCGCAAAGTTCTTCTTCCAATCGGTCACCATAGTTGCATTTTGACGCCTGTTTGTTCAACTGGAGAATGAACTCAACGCACGACATGTTGGCAGCTCTGATAATTGAGTTGAATTTGGTCCGTTCAGTGGCCTAAAAGTCCACTGTGGTCCAGTAATAGGGATTTCAACTACTCAAACCGTAATTCTGCATGAACATTCGAGAACGATAGATTCTTCACCAAGGAATACAGCTCTCGGCCGCCCAACGTCAAAAATAGGACCGACCGATTTTGCAATCCTCCTTTCCGGATGGAGCACCAAAATTCGAACGTTTCTACCAACTGTTCGACTTCTGATGGGCTTCCGTGCAGTTTCAGTGATTCAATGATAGGAATCTCCATTGCGTGACGCCAAATTGTGGTAATCAGAATAGTATTGAATTTAGATATACGAGAATCCGTGCTATACTGCTCAGAACTGAATTGGCCTCAACCCAAATTGCGGATACAAATGATATACACGAGGAATTGATAGCACCAAATGCTTATATTTATTGATAGAATAAGAGCATGTTTTACAGAAAGAAATATCTCATATGATTGGTTGATGGGCCGTCGTCCAATTACGTAACCGTTTGTGCCGACGCACCATATGTACTAACTCGAATGTCACGTTCCCCAGTGTACCATTGGTCAAGCTTCCTGAACGGTGATTGGATGACATGCAACTGTACCTAGTCGTGCATGGATTGCGGTCACGGAAGTCTGGATCACCACAAGAAGTCTTNTATGCAAATGCCTAGAAAGGATTGTACGCAAGCATATGGCTGTGCAACTCGTAGGGCGGGAGCTACAAACGCCAGCTCAACAAGGCTTTAATAAGTGCAAGTCTTGTGTATCACATCTAATTGCCTTCCTCGTTGGGGTCACACGGCGCTCAGACGAGGGACAGCATGTCGAGGTCTGTTACCTGGACTTTATCAAAGCCTTTGACTCGGTAAGTCGCCAGGGTTTAGACCATAAAATGCAACTATTGGGAATCGGTGGAAAGTTAGAAAGTGGGTCTACTGCTTTACAACTAACCGCACCTTCCAGATCAAGGTTAGTATGCAACTATCGATGCCGGCACACATGACTAGCGGTGTCCCTCAGGGTTCTGTGCTAGGCCCACTGTTATTCTTGATGTTCGTCAACGATCTACCACGGGAAATCAACAACCCGTACTTTATGTTCGCGGACGACTTCAAAGTGGCAGGAACGAACGTATACCAGGACTTGCAGGCTGTTATACGGTGATCCGAAAAGTGGGATCTTCCGCTCAACCTAGCTAAGTGTCGGCTTCTAACAGCAGAAGCTGAACTTGATATACAGAATGTAATCCAGCCTAAGAGAGAGAGGGAAGTTAAGGACCTGGGAGTAATTATCCCCCACGACTTCAAAACCTCTCAACAATGTCTGAGGGCAGCCAGCGTAGCTCGAAGGGAACTCCTTCGTCTACACTCCACGATTACGTGTAGAAGACCCGAGGTTCTCGTCCCTCTGTACAAAGCCATAGTCAGGTCTCACTTGGAATATTGTGTTCAAACATGGACACTCTACTTTCGGAAAGACATCGAATGTCTAGAAAGAGTGCAACACCTGGCCACAAGGATTATGGTGGGACAAAGAGGTAAGAGCTACGAGCAGAGACTCAAGGACCTTAACCTGTTCTCTCTGGCAAGAAGAAGAGTAAGGGGGCTCTCATAGAAGTCTTTAAGATCATCAACGGTCTCTCCGGACTTAAGTTCGAGGACATGTTCCAGTTCATCCCCTCAAGTGGCACTAGGGGACATAGTTTAAGGCTACAACGTAGTTTTGTAAGGCTGGAGATTCGAGCCAAGTTCTTCACAAGTCGCGTAATACTTTATTGGAATAATCTACCAGAAAATGTGGTAAGTTGCTCGAACGTCATAGCCTTCAAGAGGGCATTAGATGACTGTTGAGCTTTTACCTTCCCTAGAACGGTTTGATGGTAGGTACCTATTAGTCCTGAGCACCATCGCCCAGGACGTGATACTGCACCTTACTCTCTGTCCTTCAGAAAAAACCTATTGACTTGCAGTGTTGGAAGCCACAAGAACAGCTAAAAACACATCAATCTGGACGCAAGATTGGCCCGGGCCACACATCGTCCTGTGCAAACTGAACTGAACTGACATTGAATTGTTTTACTGTACTTGGGAAAAGCGGTAATACGACCTGAAGTTTTTTAAGGTTCCGTACAAACTTGAATCTCCCACACTAGTATGATGTACCTTTCTCCCCTCTTTCCCAGATATAGTCCCAAGAGTTAACGCACCGGAGCCACACAGACGATTGCATGTTCAAGGGCCTAATGGCGAATGAACGACCTGCCCCAAGAACTGGTCGGGCCGTGTTTTGTGTTCGTCAATGATGTTGGAGACCCTCAGGAAATGACGCAAACAGGGCAGATGAGGGATCTGGGGGATGCTCATACACGAGGCCTGCAAACCAACTAAGCAGTGTCTTCTAGCTGCGACAAAAACAAACAGCACTTCACCAGTTACTGTTAACTGTGGCCTCAAGAGACAGGTTAGTTCTTCTCCCGTTTATTAAGCGTTCGTGAGGCCTCAGAGTACTGTGTCGAAGCCTGGTCGCCATCCCTCGTGAAGGTCTCGGTGGTTACAGGAGGTTCACTAGGCGAATTCGAGGGATGGAAGGGTTGAGAGAACTTAATCTATTTGGTCAGTAGAAAATCAAGGGGAGACCGCAGAGGCTTTCAAGCACATAAAAGGTCTGTCCATTATGGGAACGCAACTGCTATCCAATAATAACCGCTCTGCGAAGGGCATCCGGGCGACTTTCTTCGCTCATAGGGTTAGAAATCCTTGGACTAAGTTACCGGCCTCGTTTGCTCAGCCGCCTCAGTCGAGGAGTTTAAGGGCCGTCTAGATGCACTGTGGACGGAACTGTTTCCGGAATCTGCATAAACGGCCCCAACAGGATGAATGATGTAGGCATGCATGCATGTTTGTGTGTATACACATATGAGTACAGGAAAATACCTGAATGTCCCTGGTGGACAGACAGACTGCTCAGTTGTGGGGCAACCACAAAATCACTTATACAGGGTAGGCGGACATGCTCAGGGTTAGTAATTGAGTGCAGGTGGACGTGGATGTGCATCATTTCACTATCGAGAACGCTACGAGGGTTAAGGAGTTGGGGTATTGATGTCGAACAACTTCAAGCAGTTTGACCAATGTGCAGTAAAGGCACAATAGGCAACTGGTGATTACGTAGACTACGGTCGGTCCTAAGATGTAGTCAACCAGGAAGTCTTTATTCTCGTTTACAAAGCCATAGTCACGCCGCACCTGGAGTATTGTGTACAGGCTTGAGCGCCCTTATTCAAGAAGGATGCTGCTTGTTTATTAAAAGTTCAAAGATTGGCTACCAGAATGGCTGAAGCCCAAAGGGAAAGATCATATGTGGAAAGGTTAGAGGCTCAAGGGATTTGGTCATTAGAAAGAAGGAGATCGGGTGGAGACCTGATAGAAACCTTGAAAATCATGGAGGGAATGTCGGGAATATCTGTAAAATAGCTCCCCAACACGGCAATAATTGGTTCACATGGATGAACAGAAATGGCATCTGCTATGCTGCCCCCAAGGAACTGAAAAGGGTTTTTACACTACATCTGATGGTTAAAATACCAAATAAACCTTGAGCGCAATGCCAACGGGGTAACGTTTTCCCCTCCTAGCTAAAGAGTGTTGCCGAGTAAGCCAAAACTCTCTTGACCGAGAGGTGCCCGGTTCCGAGGCTAACTGTTGTCCTTGCATCTCTCCTTTCACTCTATGACGAATGATGATCAAGTATGAATGATTACTGGACTGTGGTTATCAGGGTCTCATGAATACTCCTCTACCAACCTCCAACTGATCCAGCTTAAAAACCAGATCTCTACCCCACCGCATGAGACTTAAACCCTGGGTAGTGACCATTTGAGACTTGATTGGATTACGCTTACCCTGTTCATGACATATCGTGAGTATAGTCAGAGCGTTCACCAAGCACAGCGTCGTACTGTCGTTCTCGTTATGGGACCAGTAAGGATGTTTACGAGTATACATCAATATGTGCACAAGACTGCATGCATGTACGCAAGTATGTGTATGAATGTGTGCATGTTCGTGTGATTGAATCTATTCGTGGCTGTAGGTACGAGCACGTCGGGTGATATGAAAAATGTGACACGTAATTACGGGCGTGGGTAATCAAGAGTAGGCTAAGGTGACTCGAGTCTGTTTTTTTCGTGTTACATGCTCATATCAGTCCTTTCCAGATAAACGTTCAGGTGGCCCCTACTGGATCGGACTAAAGAAAATACCGCTAAATGAGAAAAAAACTTACACTTGAAAATTGATGGGTAGAATTATTCCTTATGTTGCAGTGTACATGAGTGTAGACGTTCACTATGCCTTTTCCCATTTTGACTGAAGCACGTAATGGAACGCTCAATTACAACAATTAACTCGCCAACTTGGAGAGGTCAGATCCTATTTCTTATTCTAATTTCAGCAGAGCTAGATGCCCACGTATTGAACAATCCATCGAAGGTATTCTGGACGCTTGATTGGCCGTGGCCATAGTCAGTTTTGTGTAACCCAACCTAATCTGACCTGGTAGATCATCACCATCATCATTTTATAGCATAATACAGTAAAGCGAAGTTCACTGATCGCTGCAAAACTCATAGTGCATACAAGATAAGTGAGAATGTGGAAGGAGGACAGGGATTGGGCCTACTGTAGGGGCGGGAAAAGTAAACGAACCTCTATGATCAACGCACAGTTTACAGCCAAACTATTTCAAGCATTCTGGTCTGATAAGAAGTGACAGCATGATCGCCGTTGCTGTCGGTTCGCGGCCATGACCCTCAGTGTCTCCAATCATGCGGTTTCGGAGTCTTTTGGGATCCCAACCCGGAAGACGAGAGACACCTACTCTACCTTACCGTTCTGTGCATTTCTTCATGCCTCGTCTCCACGTCATCTGCTGGCCTCCACGTAGCTTGTGACAGCCACTGTAAACAAGGCGCGCTGCGGCAGGCGACCGTCAAACACTGCTAAATGACGGGTGTCTTATACTCGCAATTTGGAGGTCTCAAAACCGTTAAGCAGAACTGATCGTACAGTGGCACACTATATACGATTTTCAACTTCAGTGAAACTCCACGTCACCACCACAGGTGTTTGAGTCCTGCATACGCTGCCCGAGTCTTGCAAATGCGTGCGGTTATATACTTCGATGCGCTACCGTCGTTGGTCACACAGCCACCTAATTACTCGAAGGAGTCAACTTCGGCTAATTCCTGACCGTCTAGTTTCAGAACAGAACTCGGTGAAATCCAGTCTTATACCATTACTTTGCACTTTGAAGGTGCAAAGCAAATGCCGAAAGGAGCGACAGAACTTGATAATCTGTCAAGTGCTCTTTGTGCATCCTCCATACGTTCGAACAAGCAAACGATGTCATCAGCGTACTCCAAATCGCACAGCTTTTCTCCACCTGCCCATTCAATACCTACATTTTGGATACCACTTAGTGTTCTCCTATATTTCTTCTATGACGAAATTGAGCAGGAATGGCGAAAGAGAGCACCCTTGACGAACACCGCTGTTAGTTACGAACGACCTACTCAGCTCTCCGTAGACCCTTACGCTATCAGAGGTATGTGAGTAGAGTGAACTCAGTATGTTTACATACTTCCGCGGCATTCCTTCGTGAAGACGTGAACCCATAAGGGATTCACGATCAACTGAGTCGAAGACTCCTTTTAGGTCAAGGAACACGATAACCGTTGGTCGACGGTGCGTATGGCGTAGCTTGAGGACTTGACGAAGAGTGAAGATTTGGTCGGTTCACCCCAGGATGATGGCATGCGCCCGGGTAACTAGATGTTACGCATTAAATCAGTACTGGAGTCTACAACTTCATCGCCCCTCATCTTGAAAAGAGTGGGAGGAAGCCCGTCCGGTCCTGCTGCATTTCGTTTCTTCAGGCATTGAATGCAAGAACGAACGTCTCCTGCAGTAGAAGGTTTAGATGACACTGTCCATGGAGCCTCAGCTACATCGGGGGAGATAGCCTAGTTAGCGCCTGACCAGCTGAACCGTTCGTTGAAGTACTCCGCCCACCGGTCAATCCGTTGTTCTCTATTTTGAATAGCTTGCTCACTTTTGCAGCAGATTGCTTCACTAACCGTGGTTCACCGACCTCCCGTATTGCGTATCAG
This sequence comes from Echinostoma caproni, assembly GCA_900618425.1. NCBI lineage: Eukaryota > Metazoa > Platyhelminthes > Trematoda > Plagiorchiida > Echinostomatidae > Echinostoma > Echinostoma caproni. The sequence goes on along the minus strand of UZAN01055155.1, from coordinate 8,212 downwards.
TTGGAACAGTCTCTGACTATTCCCTGATGCAGCCGCTACTTCCATTTTACTAGCTATCGTGGCCCACCAGTTCTCACGGTCTTTCTTGAGGCTCCTGGTGAGATGACGTTGTAGACGCCACCTAAATCTGCCTTGATTCCGGGTGGTTGGGATTTGCCGCTTTTCTCCATCAGTGCTACTGACTCATCAGATATCCAATGCCTCGGGCNGGGCTACTGCTTCAGATCCACAAGCAACGTTCGTTGCGTAGTGCATTGCTCGGCTAATCTGATTCCATTGTTCATTTACACTACCACCCCGCAGTGCGTTTAGCTCTTGCCCTAGTTCTGCTCCAAAACGTGTACGAACGGCTGGAACAGATAAGCGATGATCTATCAATCGAAGTTGGTGGGTTTTTCTGCGACTAGTAAGTTGGAGGGTGAACTGCATCAAAACTAACGCATGGTCAAATTCATCGCAGGTGATCCATTAGGACCTGCATTTTTGTACGGAGGCACACCAACGGTAGCTTACTGCTATGTGGTCGATCTGAGTTAGTGTGCCAGTTTAATTTGAACGCCACGTTGCTGTCCGTTGAGAGCTGTGTCGGAAATTGGTGCTGAATAGGAACAGATGATGTTCTGCGCAAAACTAAAGAATTCGATTATCATTATTATTATTATCTGTTCGCTGGCAGGGCAGAGCACAATGACCGCCTAGCGAAGCTCTCGATGCGCTCAGGTTTCGGACTTGGGTGTTAAAATCACCTGAGAGATTAACTATATTGAAGCTAAGACTGAGTCGAATGAGTTCGGTGAGTTTATCATAAAACTCCTCCTTTTATGCGTCAGAACTACAGTTGGTCGTAGCATACGCTGAAATGATGAATAAACGCCTTTTGGTGTTGATTCTTTTCCGGGCGCTGATAGAACCTTGAAGCCGCATCGCACATTAGCGGTTGTTGAAGGGGATTCAGTCGAGTAGTGCGGCTTCGGCTGTACTATTCAGTACAATGCCCCCACCCCGCTGGCCTAGTGAACGAGCTTGGTCATCACCTGAGCTGCGGAGAAAGAACCTCGAAGACAACNAACCTCGGTGCACCTAAGTGGCATATAGTTCTAGGATCCTGAATTCGAGTCTTCGACACGCAGCAGACATCCATTACAAAGAGTCCATTGTACGCGCCACACATGCTTGTTGACCTACCTGAATCTGGGTCCTCACCTTGAAGGCTCCCAGATTCAGTGGCTGACAAGGCTTCAGAATATGCAATCTATTTTGTGGTAAAGTACTTACAGAGCTATTTGGCAACGAATTTTGGTGAGTGACGAACAGGTTTTCTGAGGGAATGTTACGGGTTGGAAAAAAGAACAAAGGGAGAGTGTTGGGTACGGAAGACAAAGAGTTAAAAAGGGTTGTTCTGAAAGACCTGAACATAAAGTACTGTACTGTACGTTTAAACTATCTGATGACGCACCTATTCAAGCCGGCAAGGCGCGTCAAACATCTAGATTCATTAGTAGTTAACTGAGAATGCAAGGAAGCAAACTCATGTGCTACACCACCCACGTAGGAGCACTCTTGGAGTATTGCCCTGTTGTCTACTCTAACGTGAGCAAAAACCCTAAAGAAGAGCACTGAAAAGTGTTCAGAGTGCTTTCACAAAGTATCCAATTGGCTTCTCCTCCCAGTTATCATACAAAGAACAATGCGAAAGTTATGAGCTAGAACCTCTTTGACTGCACAGTACAGAGCTCAGCTTGGGGGTCTTTTACAACATTCTCTATAAAGGGATTTTTTATTCGAATACCCAATTGGATTTCAGAAACGAATATGGCTACCCACGTTGTAATCAAAATTCAATTCTACCCCTCCAGTTATGCAGGGACTCCATTAGAAATAACTTCTTCATTTTTGTATGTTCCAAGCTATGAAACAAACTTCCGAGTGACATTTGGTCCTCTCCATCTATTCATCTCTTTAAATCTTCAATAAATAAATTCCTCACTGTTCAAAACATGATCCAACTCATCAACTCCAATTTGACTGTAGAAGATGCTTTTGCATCAGGGCTACCGTATTAAAACGGTAGCACCCATTGTTGCTTTTCCATTTTCAATAGGATATGCTGTCTCCTATTTTCAAAACAGCATATTCTGCACCATTCCATGGTATCGCGATGAGCTACTCATCCGCTGACAGTTCTCAAACTTTAGTAAGGTTCTCTCTTGCTGTTTTATTTTTATTAAAGCTTCCTTTGCCTCCTCTTACCACCGAATCTAATTTGTCGCCATTAAGCCAACTCAGAATCACTATTTCCATTTTTACATTAGTTGAGGTATGCGAACCGCGTTTATGTATTTCCGCTCCAATGTGGTCCGTGCTACTTGGACTAAAAGTCCTTCGTTAAGCCTTGCTTCTGTCTCTTATTCCGAATCGACTCGCTTCACTCGTCAAAAATCTATCACACAATCTATATTTTCTTCTTCATATCAGTGTGGGTTGAAGAATGCCGTTTGAGCAATTCAGTCCAAAATGTGTCGCTAGTATTCAGACCGAAATGATTAACCTGCCTCCATAACGCTTTTCTTTGAACGCCTATTTTTGCAATACTTCTGCGTCGCCTCATGCTCAGACTTTGACTCACTAAATGTTCTCAAACTTCAGCCAGGTTCTCTTGTTTTTCTTTTTTTACTTTAACTAAATGCGTCTCCTCTCCCCCAGTGACCAATTTTATTTGCCATTGATCTTAACCAAAATCTGTATTTTCACCATTACGTAAGTCTCGGCATAAAAAACTTGCTTGTGAAACTTCGCTCAAGTTGTGTCAGTGCTGGTTGGACTAAGATATGCTTCGTAAAACCTTTGCTCCTTAAACTGATTATATTAATCACAAAAAAGCGCTCTACTTCTGTTTTTATTGATGATTTGTCGAGTGTCAATTGATCGAGGATACTCAATTGCTCAATTCAGTTTAGTTTGCACAGGACAGAAATTGGCCACGGCCAATCGAGCGTCCAGAATTCTTTCGGTGGTATGCGGTCCAATGTGGCACTTACCACTGCGAAAAGTAGTCCGTAACTTCCTGGCTGAAAAGTGGAAGAAAAGGGAAAGATGCCTCATCCCACTTCCAGGGCGAGAGATTGTTATACATGAGCGTTCACCTTTCAGGCTACATCCCAATACATGGCAGTTCGAAGACAAAAACTTGCAACCTGATTGTTCCGCTCTTAATCCTCTTGTCTTCCTAAGTGGCTAGCTGGTCAACCTCCACTTCAGGAACAACTTCACACCGCCGTTCGTCTAGGGCCGTCTTGAATGCTATCACGGTCGGCAGTTCTACCGGCTCCACAGATAGTCTTTTGACTACCCTGTTGCTGAAGAAGTGTGATCTGGTTATCAATCGATACCGGGCCTTGGCTAGCTTCATTTCTTGCGCCCTTGTACGGGAATCTAGCGCTTACTGTAACAGGGTTTCAGGTCTAATATCGGATGAACCATTCAATATCTTGAATGTTTCTATCACATATCCCTTCAGCCTTCTCTTTTCTAAATAGAATGTTCCCAGGTCCTGAAGTCTTTGCTTGTAGTCTTTAACTCGCTGAACCTCAACCATTTTCGTTGCCAGTCGTTGAACGCGCTCTAAACAGGCGGCATCCCTTTTGAAGAAGGGTGACCATGCCCGCACACAGAACTCGAGGTGAGGTCTCACTATAGTTTAGTACAGAGGCACAAATACCTCTGGTTTTCTGCAAGACAGTGCTGACCTCAGTCTGAAGAGTTCTCTGTGAGCTTTATACGCGGCTGCTACGCACTGCTGGGCCCAGAGGAAATCGAAGGTTACGACGATACCCAGGTCCTAAACCCTACTAACCGATTCTATCGTGAACGAACTCTGTTCTTGCACTACCGTTAAGCTTTCTTCGGTCCGCAATAGCAACTGGCTTTCACCAGCATTCAGCGGCACATTTCACCTCTGCACCCAGCTGAGGACAGCAGTTATATCACTTTTGAGGTTCTCACTTCCTTTGGATCCAGCCACCTTGGCATCGTCGGCGAAGTAAAAGGTGGGCAATCTTACTAGCGCAGATCGTTTGCGAATAGTAGGAACAACAATGGACCTGGACCGGAGCTCTGGGGTTCACCATCTGTGACGGATGCTGTACGGGAGCACTTTTCACCTACTTTAACGTAGAAGGTCCTGTTAGTGACGAAGTCTCTCAGCCACGTGTGTATTTGTCCCCTTATACCGGGCGCTACTATTTTGAGTAATAGCAGGCGTTGGTTGGCAGAGTCAAACACCTTGCTAAAGTCGAGATAACATACATCTACTCAATGCCCCTCGTCCAATCTTCTGATAACTTCATACAAGAAGCACAGTAGATTAGTCAAACAGCATCTACATTTGAGAAACCCATGTTGAGTTCGACACAGCATAGAATGCTGCGATAGGTGCTGGCCTATACGGATGTGAGTAATCTTTTCTAGCACCTTACTCAAGATACTAGTTGGATTGACTGACCTGTAGTTACCTAACTCTGATCGGGCTCCTCCCTTATGTATGGCTACCACTGTTGCTACCTTCCAGTCCCTCAATAGGACACCCTGATCTAATGGGGCGTTGAATAACTTATACACCGGTTCTACGAGGATTTTCGCTATGGGCTTGATTATAGGAGGATGAATCTTCTCCGGTCCATCCGCCTTAAGGACGTCTAAGCACTCCAAGTGCTGCCGCACTTTCTTTCAATTTCTGGAGTGGATGCTCCTAGCTCCAAAGTGCTCGGAAAATTGTCATCCATTCGGTGTACACTACCAAAACAGCGAGCCAAGGCATCTACCTTACCCTGTGTACGTCAACCAATTTCACTTGAGTGCGAAACCGATACGAATCCCCAAACAAAACACGATGGATCCGTAATGTTCTACGGTACTGAATTAGCGAAATCATTACAAAATGTGCAATGAAGCAAACCTCAAATCACTCAAGCAAGCGAGCCAAATATGATGTCCAGATAGAGCCAAACAGTCGCTCACGTTCTCTGACCACGCAAAATTCAAATGTCCCAGGCATCGAATCAACAAACAAAGAATAATGTATGGTGTTTGTGATTGAGAAAAATCAATAGAGAAGCAACATACGGACAGAGTTACATCACTCTGAATCATCATGGGTTTTGAAGGATTTTCAAAAATTCAACATGAAATATCCCGGCCGCCAAAATCCTTCCTGAGCTCGTCTGAGTCAGAGGGTCGGCGCAGGTTATTGATTCTTATCTATCTATCAACCTACCTAGTCCCTTCTGTCAGTGCTTCTAACTACGAACTGTTCAACCTTCGCCGCACTCGTTGATCTTGACCTCCGACGACTTGCAAGTTCCTTCGTCGAGATCTGCTTTCTGCATCAGCACCGTTCTCTATGCAACCACTTTTGTCGAGTTTAAAGGGTTGGCAGGTACTTTCTTGTTTAATGCTTCCAAAACACCCGTGCCAGGTAGTTCGCATGCTTCCAACCCGAGGTATAGCAGCCACTAATCGCTTTTGGGATATCTAGACCATCATTGGACCTCAATAGCAGATCACT
>UZAN01055154.1:4217-14781 GCA_900618425.1 Echinostoma caproni | reverse complement strand
GCTTGTAATGGGGTGAACTAAGCAGAATAATAATACATGCAGTCGTGTAGTTTAAAGTACTTCAACCCTTTCTGAGTGATAAGTGCTTTCGGATCTCAAGTCCTATTTGAATACTGTCGATCAGCAGTTCAGAGAACAATCGCAATCAGCTGGCATGATTGAAAACAAAACTCGTAGAGCTTTGGCACGGATTTACTGTTTGTCAATTGCCTGACCCACTAGTGAGCAAACACTTAAAGGTATGGAAGTTACTAAAACGGAACCAATGAATAATAGTCTTTTTTCCTTGAATATACAAATGTACAATCATCATTCGGGAAGGCGGGCTGCGGCCATACAAATCTGCTGGGGGAAAATACAGAAATAGGGAAGACGGGCGGCGGTGGAGCGGTTCGAACTCAGGTCACAAGTTGGTGACCTAAACACTTGGCCAGCACCTCGTGGCTGTTGGAGACTAAGCAATCGAGGTTCATAAAGCGATTAATTGACTTGAATTAATAAACCATCCAGGTAGTCCTTACAAATAAACCCCATTAAACACAGAAGGTAGAACCCATTCTATAACACAAAGTCAACTTCCTAACAGCGTCTCAGCCAGCGATCGCCATGGCGAAGTCACTGTCACATGCCCGCTCCTGATATGGGGTTGGAACCCTACCATCGTCTCTATACTTTGGTGGTAGGCAGCATCTTTTTCGGCCGTCCAATAAAATGCCTATTCTATTGGAGCCTTAATTGGTTCGATACTTCAAATAATAGGACTTAGATTACCCGCTCCCACAACCATACTGTAGGTCTTCACGATTGTGGGGTTCATCTCCTCTGCATTTCATTATATCAAGTCGTGTAGGAAAAACAGATTAACCAAAATTGAGGCCCAGATTTACGCGTCTCATAGTCATCGGGAAGAAACACTAGGATGTACCCCCCTTCCGTGATAATTGTATGATATTGTTTATCGTTGCTCGCACAATAAAGTCTTATACTGTATTTTTCTTTACCTCAACGCCACATGCTCCGAGCGCCATTGTCATCCGGTCCATGCGGTTGCGGCGTAACATGATTTTCCACCGGAATTTGTTGAGGCTTTGGTTACTGGTTCTCACAAACATACGACAGGATCTTGTGGTTATTCTGGATATATCACTTGAGCTAGGTTTTACGCTGCGTTCAGTTATAATGGTGGTTCTATTACCTGTGTCTATCTACGTGCCTGTTAAATACATACCTTTGAGTATGTGTCAGGATATATAATACTATCTATGGGAATAAAGGCAATCAACCACTATCCGTTCGATATACGGGATTCTACTCCACACGTGTTTGGATCCAGGCAGGGTCAAACGAAGGTTGTTTTTCTTGCATGGAATGCTGCTAATTGGTCCAGGTTAAAACAGGCTAATTTTCTTCGAGAATTCACATCCAAAGGATTCAGTTAGCCTAAGCCCATTTCTCAGCCTAACCGGGCGGTGTGTGAACACCACAATCTATTGGAACCCATGTCCGATTAATTGAATCTTCGAACGGGATTCAACGTCAAAGTTGTCCTATACCGTTGCATCAGCACTTCTGAGATCCCACTATAGTCATTTTCCAAAAAGCCTAGGTCGAAATCGCGGGTTTGCTACTACTAGGTTCAAACTGCCAAACAATCATTAGTAGCAATGTGCAATACTTTGTATGCAGGAGTACAACGGATGTTTCTACTTGAGCATGTCACTATTTCAATGTCTTGGATAGATATACCTATATATGTACAAGAATCTTCACAACTTTAATCTGTTCTAATCGTCTCTGAAGCTTTGAATTGCTCTAAAGATTGGTTGTGGAATCGTTGTAAGTGAAGCCTTGAAGTTTGCATTTTAGGGTTATTCTCAGAGAGACTTGTTCCGTATGCGATGTTTTGAGTGTTGTTAACTGTTACTTGTTTTCCTTCCTACCTTGGTCTGGGCAACCCGTTAGTATCCCGCCCACACAAATCATGGAGATTTCTCATTTTTATAAAGGCCGTTGTGCTATCATTTTTCTGGTATACAGTCTGGATTCGGGCGTGTCTAAAATACGTTTACCACAAGTGGTTGCCTCCACAAAATTCACAATCCGGTTACTTATTGGGACGCCATTGTTTCCTCATTCCAGATTCTGTTTATCTTATTCAGAGATTGCGGATAATCCGGACATTTCAATGGATCCTACCTTTTGGGATTGTTTGCACCTTCAGTTCATCCTACCCCCGGTGTTTGATATTGTTTTCTCCAAACATACCTGTCTTGGTTACGATCGTATGTTTCGCTATTTGGCCGCGACTCGACGCGCACAGGTCTCATTGCAACAGTTCTGGGCTGATCAAACGGCACTGTGGCGTCGTACTCATTCCCGTGAACAATTTACTCGACAAAACGCCCTCGAGACTATGCCAGTTTGTTCCCAGTCAATCACAGATCGTCGGCTCTTGGTTCGTAATCATATGGCATTCATTGTGGAGAACATCCAATACTATTTACAGGTTCGTCTAGCGTGTAACATTTATTTCATTTTATTGTTATCAGTAATTGCTCGATTAAACTGTTTTCTGGATCAATTAGTGAAAGTTTTGTGTAATTTAAAGTCCAGGTATGTGTGTGTGTGGGGGGGTATGTCATTTTCATCCTCATTCCACATTTTTCGAGCCAAGTATTTTTCTTTCCACATACAACTGTGCCAGTGAGGTACAAGCACTCACGATAAAATATCACTGGCGCGATTGCCAAGCGTTGCTCTAAATATGAATGCCTGATGAGCGACATGCATTGCGAAAACTGGAAGGCTTCACTGGGATCTCCAGAGCCAAATAATGTTACGGACACTGTTTGCAATCTTATTCGTGAAGATCTTCATAGATCATTAGGATTTCCACTAAAGAGCCGTTTCTTCAGCACCGTGTGCTACTGTACGATTATAGTGTTGACGCTTTAGTCCTCGTAGACATACCCACCCTACTCATTAATTCTTATCTTTCAATGTTAAATTTTATTCAAGACCCGGAGGTTATGCTTCAGGTAACAAACATATTTAAGTCTCACTTTTTTTGCACCACCGCCATACTCTACTACTTTATCGTAGTTACTTCATCTACCAGTCACAATTCGTATATACTTCTAATTCCATCTATCATATTGACAAAACACTATAGATCATTGGCTGTTTAGGTTTAGCATTCCTATACTGTTATTTTACGGTCTTTACCGGGTTCAACTTATACAGTGGAATAAACTTGAAAAAGCTTACATGGATTCGCCTTAGAATGTCAGGCTTTATTCTTTGAGTGCTAAATTCGTTCCTCCTTGATAGCGATTGCCATGACGACTCTTGTAATTATTGCTTATCTCTGTTTGGTGCTCAGTCTTTGCGTGCTGTCCCATCAAACACAACACTCTGTTGTTACCTGTCTGGTCGACTACATGGTTCGCGTTTCAGTCAGCTTCCGTTCACGGCATCTGTCGTTCCATTGCAAAATTGTCAATCTCGTTTTGTTGCACAAATTGGACAAAATTTACAACACTACCTGTAACTCCCCTACTGCAGATCTGAATAAGATTATAACCACTCAGTAACGGTTCCGCTTCTCAATCACATGTGCTAATTCCCTGTTCNTGTTACCTGTCTGGTCGACTGCATGATTCGCGTTTCAGCCAGCTTCCGTTCACGGCATCTGTCGTTCCATTGCAAAAATTGTCAATCTCGTTTTGTTGCACAAATTGGACAAAATTTACAACACTACCTGTAACTCTCCAACTGCAGATCTGAATAAGATTATAACCACTCAGTAACGGTTCCGCTTCTCAATCACATGTGCTAATTCCCTGTTCTTATCTTTATTTTCTTCATACACACGATACCACCTAGGTGGATGTGATCGACTCCCAGTTCTGTAATTTACTAGATCGTATTCAGTCTGATCGGGAAGCCGATTTGGTCCAAGTTGCCCATGAAGCTTATCTCGTCAGCCTGCAGGCTCAGTCGCTTCTGTTTCAACCAACAGCGCGACCATGCATTATTCGCCTGCTTTCGGTCTGTCAGCAGTTTGTACATGTCACGAGCCAGTCTCCGCATAGTGTATCCGACTTAGAGGAGCGTTTGATAAATGATTTTCAACAACTCTCGGCCAGCCTGTTTCACTACTTGGAGATTTCTCGTGCAACGGGAATCCCTGCTCCCGGTGTTGGATTGGACGCTGCATCTTCCGCGTGCCGTTTCGACCAGGTCACTCGGCTCTCCGCGGATTTGGGTCAGTTGTTGTTGCGTTTGGATTTCAATCACTTCTATAGCCGTACTCACGGCGACTTGGACGTCGAACGATCGAATTCTGTGGCATGGACTAATGATGTAGAAATTGCCTTAGACTCTAGATAATTGTTGCTCTACATGGATTGACAGTCACTTGGTGCTTGCCTTATATCTGACTCACCTTCAATCTGGAACCATGTCTTTCTGTTTTTCACCGTATTGCATTTTCTACTTNCGTGCAACGGGAATCCATGCTCCCGGTGTTGGATTGGACGCTGCATCTTCCGCGTGCCGTTTCGACCAGGTCACACGGCTCTCCGCGGATTTGGGTCAGTTGTTGTTGCGCTTGGATTTCAATCACTTCTATAGCCGTACTCACGGCGACTTGGACGTCGAACGACCGAATTCTGTGGCATGGACTAATGATGTAGAAATTGCCTTGGACTCTAGATAATTGTTGCTCCACAAGGATTGACAGTCGCTTGGTGCTTGCCTTATATCTGACTCAGCTTCAATCTGGAACCATGTCTTTCTGTTTTTCACCGTATTGCATTTTCTACTTTTTGTACATATACCAATATAATCAGATGTCTTCGTGCATGTTTGGAGCCTTCTGAGATCGGGAATTTTCCATTCAAAGTAGGGGGTCATTAAACAATATAATCTTTATTTTTACTTACCAGTGCACATTTGCCATTATACCATCCTGCCTAGATGGCGCCATTTAAAATTAGTTGCACAATATATTCTTGGTGTCAGTGAGTGGTGATCACGGTGATCATGAGTGGATCATACGCAAAAAGAAGCTTTTTTGGGTCAGATAAGTTAGTACACTTTTCTGTGCACATTTTACACACGCGGTATGAAGTACTGTTGTAAACTATCTGATCGTTGGATCTTCTCTCTTTGAGGTTTGATGGTCATGAGCAGAATCATTTTCTACTTTCGTCGGTGAACATTTGCTAGATCAACGAGGATATTGTCGTAACAGGAGTGATGGCAGGCGTTTAGAAAACTGGAGTGGCGTACGCTAGGGGGGAACAACGTGACTGTCTTTGTGATTATTGTCTGCGATGTGATCATTTTTAATTCTCGACGAAAATAATCCCCCGAGACTTCTTGGGTTAAAGGCCCCATTTCTATACAGCCTTTCGGAGTATGATGAAGAACAAACTGAATTGTTCAGTTATTTCATCAGTCACCATAATTAAATAGAAAATCAGTGTCAGAATGTTACTGGAACTTGGCTACGCATTGTATTCGATTCGTGTACTGCGAACCATGGAAACGGGATAGCTCTCCAAATATTTATAAACGAATAATCCAATCCTTCGTTCAGATAGTGAAAATGAATGCAACGAAAATATCTTCCGAATTGCAATCTCTTCATTGCAGGATAAACATACCTGGAATTCAGTTGGAAAGTTGCCGCTTGTGGTTGAACTACTCATAAGTAATTCACGGACTATGACAGCTCGAAGTTACTTTATAAAACACGAGGGTTTCACTTCAACAGGTTATAGGTACTCAACTTCGCAATGTTTCCCACTGAGTTGCACCCCTAACGATTAGTGCTTTGGTGAGCGAAGCACGGTGCTCACAACGAGCTACCAAAAACGACTGATCATCTGTGTAATGGTCAAGTTGGCGGGATCTGTGAGTTCCTGGGTCTGATCCTCAGTTAAGCTAATGGATTACCACTACTGTTCAGAGCCTGACATTCAGAAACAGTCGTTACTATTTTTTCACCCTCGAAAGTTAAACTCTGTGCAAGTGGATGCGTCCCCTGGTTGGGGATTGCGGATCGGCCACCGGTGTGGTGGTAAGATAAAACTGAGCTCACCAACTAAGCGGTCGCGGACAATCCGGTGCATGGCTCGAGAACAGTAGACTTTTTCCTTATCTCGCTCTTTCCACTGCATGACACCACACATTTGTCGACTTCACTGCGACGCAGCGATCCCTTTCAGTCATTAGGTAACAACGAATGCATTGCACAGCAGGCAACTGGCTCATCTATAATAACCCTGCTATCTTTCTCAATTCGTTGGGGGTATGTAAAGGCCTGGGACCGAACCTCACACAGTTAGGCTGGGTGAGGTGCCATTAATCCACCTTCAATTCCGAATCGGATTAGTGAGTAGTCTAGCAGTTCTGAACGGTACTGGGGATTCCGCTCTGTATTCTATGAACTGTGAGGATTTTTCCCAATATTCTTCCTAATAAAGCAGAATGCTGGTGATTGTCAACAGTTGTAAGTCGAAGTGACGTGGTCTTGTAGCTCGTCACACCATTTCCAAACTTGCATCAAGTATCTTCCTAAAGAGAAAGGAAAGCTGATGAAGTGTTCGTCGATCTAATGAACAATAAGGGTAATGAAATATCGGTATTTAAAACGTGTTTACTTTGTCTAATGATCTGTTTTCCATGCGGAGTAATCAGTAGCTTGTGGATTAAATGTCTTACCGGTTCGCCACGCCTATAAGGCACAACTTGGTTAGGGTCAAGGTGATAATCAAGGTCTGTTTGAAAAGAACAGACGTAGTCCGTTCAGTGCCCATCATGAAATTATATTTCTTCAGGCGGGTGTTTGGGCTCATCGACTTAGAGCATACAGACTGGCCGCAACAAGGATACTACGCCGGGAATGTCGGTGGAAAACATTCTGCAGTCGTACGTCATTTGGATGTTTTCATTGCACTCACAATTTCGTTTTATGCGGTGATAACGCCATAAGGGTCCGCTTCGCGTTTGTTCGGATGTATCTTCGTCTCTAACTTCAGATGATTGTGCGGTCTGTGGTTGTCTTACTCTAGTTACTGTTTTAACGCACCTTGTTAAAAACCTGGCGTCAATCATACTTCATGCACACAATTGGCGTTGCATCCCTGTCATGCCTCGGCAAGTTAACTGTGAACGATTCGTTGTTGAAAACTGGACACTATTCTGATCCCTTGGAGTTCTCGTTATACATGCATTAATGATATGGCTTTTTATCTGTCCGTAGTCAAAGCAGGTGTGATAGGTGTTTTGTAACCGAGATTATTGTACCATTACTTCACTAGGATGGCTATACTTGATCGAAAAGGAATGGATTAAGTAAGTGTTATTCAGGTGGCCAGAATTTTACCTGACGCAATCAAAAACTTGAATTTTGCTTCGCATTCATCTGTCCCTTTTAATGCTAAGTTCATTTGTTTATACACAGGTTTAGTAAACACCGCGCACAGTTATATTAATTAGTTCTGTTAAGATTTTTGCATCTAGCCGAGGTGAGGTCGCGTACATAGATTCCACGTTTTTGGAGGTTCTCGAGTTTAGCTGTTGACTCAATATGACGGAGGGCATGCGTGTAAAAGGACGTGACAAATAGAATCGGGCAATAAAGCGAATGCTCAACTTTGGCCCACACTGGAAGCCGTCAGGAATTATGCTGTACCGTCCACCATCATGATTTCTTGGGGCAACATGCTTGTTAAAACATCCAGTGATCAGGGAAATAATGATAATGAGGCATCTGTAATATGGGAGTAAGTCCTGGCCGCTTCTTTTGCTCAACGGAAAAGTTTAGCTTGTAATCAGGAACACCACATTTTCAAAACAACGAATTAACTAGTGATTTCTCGAATGTGAGTATAAATTGTTGTTTAGCCGTGAACAGAGCGATTTGTTTTTAATAAATACTACACGAATGCATTTCAGCGCTCACTTTTATACGGAAGATTGTAGCTTTAGAAATCGATTGCTCTCCAGTTCTCATTGGAGTTATTTCAAAGGGGCAAACTGATCAAATTAATTCTGTTAAAATGTTTAATCAACAATTTACTAAAATGGGTCCAATTAGACAAATCGACGATTTCCTGTCATCCGAAAGCCGCCTAACTTTACCACTATTGTCCAGCTCATTCTAGCTGATGAAAATCAGTAGAATTTCATAAAGTGGATTACATGGTCAATGTACCGGATTGAAGTACAGTAGAGTGCAGCTCAGGAAACGAAACACGAAGTTCAAGGAAAGTGAACACGGGTTCGGTAATCTATGTGCACTGATTTACAGATAAACTGGGAGCGTGTACAACGTGCCTCAAATTGTGAGTAATCCGGTTCAGAACGGAACTAGATCCAGGTCAAGCCACTCACAAAACATAGTCAGACCAAAGATTGGGGAACACCAACGGAGATCGTGTTTAAAAGGATTAAAGCGACTGATCACAACCACTCAGTCCGTAAGGGGTTGTTTGCCGGAAATACAGGTACGGGTTTGTTAATGGATATGTGATACACAAAGTTGAACAGAGATAACTGCTGTAGTCCGAACTGGAGTTCAAGGCAAAGGAGATAAATAGGTAGGAAACCATTTGATTGAAAGGCTGACGCGGAATGAGTAATGTTTGGCCATATCAAGAAGGGGGGGGGGAGGGAAACATAGATCATGACTAGGGATTATAAACAGATTTCCTGTCACCGGAAAGCGTCAGGCTGTCCAGATAAAGCAAGAAGGCATCAGATGAAGGACAGGAATAAATTCACGAGTTTCGACAGTTACAGGACGGGTGAGTTTCAACCTGTTAACTAAAGTTCATCAAGTGAGTTGTTTTCAAATAGTGAGTATTCTATGGTCTAGGAGCGATGACCGAGAAATGGTCTGAACGGCAAACAGTCACCACAGTGCGGGTTGGCATTCAAACGGGTGAAAGGACTAACAGTACATAATGCCTGTGAACCGTGAATTAACTGATGTGTTCAATTTATCCAAACTAGTATACTTTTAGAATCAGGTTATTGGATCACAAAATATATCCATTATTCTCTCAGAGAAGTCTGAAAGTGGCATCTGTTTTTTCGGTACTTCTCATCAGGCCTATACAGTACACACAATCGAACATAATCCGTAGTGCAAGTACTCATACAGTTATTGTGATGATTGATGTTGAGACCTGTGCCCGGATGGACCAGTGAAGGATGAGTCAAACTGACGTGTCTGTTTCACGATTTTACTGCCCTTAGGCCAGGGCAGCAGTAGGGTCTTGACAAATTGTTTTTGCTAGCACAGTATTGGTTGGATTAGCCTGATCGCGGTCGCCTCGGCTGTGCACAGAATTCTTTGTCTCACCCCTTTTGATCGGTTATATGCTATCCGGTAGATGACCCTTAATGCCCCCCTCACGTGTCAGTTCGTGACCCGTGTCAAGTGCGTGGGATAGGAGGGCGGGATGATGATAGATTGTGCGGGTATATCAGAGTTAGCCAATGGCAAGAAAAAATAATAGCCGCACTTTACTACTCGCAAGTAGCTGTAAGCTGAACTGCAAATGTTTCCAACCTTCAGGTTCAAGCATTTGAGCAGCCTTAGCCATGCACTAGGAACATTTGTGTTCTTGATTGGCGTTGCAAATAGGGGTCTACAAGTGCTTCCGGTTTAAATTGACAACCAGAATTTTCCAATGTTTCCTCTATGATTGACTGCGCTACAGTGTTCCTGTCCGGCGTTCAATGATTGCTTTCATGGATTTATCACTTCACGATCCTTCTTCACCTTGTACTTCCTACTCCCGAGTAAAATTTGTAACTGACTGGTCAAGGCTGAATTACTTTTGGGAAAACTACTGCGTTTAGTTGACTTCTTTCACGAAGCATTACAGATTCCAAGCAAACTACCCTGTATACCGTATCCGTCACCGGATAACATGGCTTTTGATAGTGAGAAAGTTAGAACAAAACTATTAACTTTGCGTAAGAATTCATCCCCAGGCTCGGACAACATGCATCCCCGGACTCTGATGTCGCTAGCCAATAACATTTCCAAACCTCTGGTTGTTCTTCACCAAAGGATGTTCCGCCGTCATGAAAGGAAAGGATGATTTCTCCCATTTACAAAGGGGGATCTCGCAGTGATCCAGCCAACTACCGCCCTGTTACACTTCTCCCGATATCGTCGAAAGTCATGGAGGCTGTTGTGGCAGATCTGTTGATGGAATATCTGGAGAAGCATGAGCTTTTGTCTCCAACCCTGCACTGATTTCGACACAAGCGTTCGTGCACCACAAACCTACTCCTTGCACGGGATGAGTGAACAAAATCAGTCGATGCAGGCCAGCCATTGAATATAATTTATTTGGACTTCTCCAAGGTATTTGATCGAGTAAACCACCAAATTCTACTGCAAAAGCTCTTCAACTACGGAGTAAGAGGTTTGGTTCTAGACTGGACCAAGGAGTTTCTTCGACAAAGAACCATGTCAGTTCGTGTTGGCGATTCATTATCAGAGCCTATCATCGCTACCCGGGGGGTTCCTCAA
>UZAN01055153.1:3501-14782 GCA_900618425.1 Echinostoma caproni | reverse complement strand
GTGATTGACCATTGCGGCCAGCCAGCCAGCCAGCACACGCACGCACGTACCCCATGCGGACTTACTCTCTTACAAATTCGGTGGGCCCCAGCGAATCAGAGGTCAGTATTGACCTGTCCGCATTGATTGGTTCGTTGGCTGCCCAAGTGGTGACATACTCCTGGTGGTAGCTCTTGCGCCAGTTTTGTGCCTGACTGTTTGAGTGCTGACGGAGTGCTTGCTCCGCACCTCACGGACCGGCTTCATTTGCATTTACATACTGGAAATAGAATAAATACTTCAGTCATCACTTGCATACATATTGACTCATACCGGATACAACAACGACGAGGCTGGTAACGATGCATATCTTACGGCAAATAAAAAAGACGATTTCGGTTTTTACCATATATACGATCGAGGACTATTACCGTAAGAACATCAATGTATTTTACAACCACGCAAAGTAATTATCGGAGTCTAGCCGAGTATGAACATCTATCTGACTCTTAAGTAGTAAGGTACCTTCATTCAACCTGCAACCGAGTGCGAATGAGCTATAATTAAACCGTTTGGAGTAGGTTGAATTGAAAATTGAAAACCGCTTATTAATCTGCTGGTGATATGATCCTAGATCACCTGGATGAAGTTCTGTGCTTCAATTGGTTTCCATTGATACATTACGCTAATGTATATTTGACTAAAATATGCATGGTTAATGATAACAAAACAATACTCACCTTTGCTGAATTACATCCGGAGTACCTTGTTTGCGAATTATGTTGTTTGTACACTGGTCAGAAACACTTCAGGACAATTCAAGCATGGGTCAACGAACGCGGGGACGAAGTAGCTATTTGGAACCTGACCGCGGAATTCCGCACGTACCTGTTATCAATGTTTGTAAATTTCTGTCTATGGATTCCAGGTTTTGTTCCTGGGGTTCATTATATGCATTTATGTCTGGCATACCTTAACACTTGTCCAATGCTTCGCATCGAAACCAGGCTGACGGCGTATTCGTCAAGTCAGATTTTTCATCTTCTCTAATTTTGAATTTCCTGTGTGAATGCTGTGCCTCAGAAAGCGGCAGGGAATGAGGCTTTGATGACTACGCCTGAGAACACCTACTATTTAAACAGCTGAATCATTTATAATTAAGCTAGTAATAAACCGGCCGAATGTTAAACACTATCCACGTAACTAACGACAGGAATTAAACAATACACTACACTAATGAAGCGGTGTACTGAACAATTGCAAGGTCTAGAATTTGCATCCAACAGAACAATATAAGATAGTGGTAAAGAAAGCTTTTGTTTGATATTAATTTGTCTATAAATATATATTATCCTCAAGAGTGCTATATAAAGAGTAATGTCTTTTCTTCACATCTGGTGAACATGTTCTCAAAACGACCGAAATAA
Source organism: Echinostoma caproni (assembly GCA_900618425.1). NCBI lineage: Eukaryota > Metazoa > Platyhelminthes > Trematoda > Plagiorchiida > Echinostomatidae > Echinostoma > Echinostoma caproni. The sequence goes on along the minus strand of UZAN01055153.1, from coordinate 13,376 downwards.
TCGGCGAGTGGTACTGTCTTGTTTACCTAATCAACGCTTCCTTCGCGACCACTGCGTGTTGGCTGAAAATTGCAAAATAGAGAGAATAACTTGATAAAATACATGCCTGTGAAATTTTTATTACCCGGTAGATGAATGGTATCATAATCGCAGCACTGCATGGCCCGGTAGGCATTTGCCAACTTGAGACACTTTTGGGGCCGTCCCGAAATCCGGTTGTCTGTGAAGGGTCGAGTATGTGCTGCAGCAGTTCGGCCAGTTCTCCTTTACGGTGCGGATACTTCGCCACTAAAGGAACAGGCTGAAAATAGATTGTCGGTGTTTAAACACCGCTCTCTACGTCGCATTGCACGTATATGGTGGGGTAACGGGAATAGCAATACTGAGGTTAGGCGTACAGGTTTTAGGCAGTCACGGTCGTCCACTGGAGCAAGTGATCGATACCCATAGAGTACGTTAGTTGGGGGCAGGTGTTAAGTAATTCACCAAATAGGTTGCCACGGCAAGTGATGATTGCCGAGGCAGGTAGCGGTTGGAAAAATGTCAACGAAGACCTGGCATGAGGGCATGAAAATCTAACCCAGGAGACTAGGACACTAGGTTAGACTCCTTGGCTGGGGACACAGGATGATGGTCACCGATGGTTAGATACACTGAGTGAATTAGCTGGATATCACAAACAGTGGGGCTCGTGCATCCACTCATTATTCCGCTACAATCATTGTATATGAATTCCCCATCAACGTTCCAATCTTCATTCTGCTCTTTTATTCAAATGGGGCACCAAAAGACGGCCACCAAAACCAGCGCACGAAATTGCGTGGTTAACGGTTTTAAAAACTGAACTGAACTATTGGGATAAAACAAGAGTTGGAGTTCGTGATTATCCATCACAATATTAGAACTTACTCCAAGGAAGTACTTGTGTAGTCTCCGAACTGTCCAAAATATCGCACTTGCTTTTTCCTGGGTTTGCGAATAACATCGCCAACCAAATTGAAAAATCTGGTGACACAACTCAGAGAAAGTCCTGTTTGTTCCAATACGGCACCATTACCACCTTGAGAGCATCTGTCTTTAATCAATTTTGATGGGAAAAAGACACCAGAGGTGGGCATTCAGTAATGTTCCACACCAATTCGTGAAGTGTTCTTTCACAGTTCCAGGTCTATTTCCATTCCTCAGCAGATTTTGCATCGACCAATATTTGGGCCTTAGTGGCAAATAGTTTTGAGGGCGTCGCATAGTTGACCGGAGATACTTTTTGCTCTTTTGGGGACGCTACATTCAACAAAGGTCTGAATGGGTTGGAGTCCAGTCGACATCCTTTGTAGTAGACAGTGAATTCGATGAACTCCAACTCCGTCTGTTCCAAACATTATCTTTGTTGTACATATCGCTCAAGAAGCTTTTTCAAATGTTTATCATGGTCTTATTTCGTCTAGCCTTAAAAATTCACATTGTCTTCGTACATCGTGAGATTGCATAAAGCGAACAAAACGCTATTCATTATTGAATGGAAGATTCTAGATGATACATGTAGGCCAAGCGGGAGAAAATAGTTATGCTTCGTTGATGTTTGTCAATTCCCGTGAATCTGGATTTACCGGAATTTGTATGCAGGCATCTCGTAGATCGGTCCTGGACAAAAATTGATAGCCGTATTTATGCGTCATGACTTCGTCCTCTTCCACTGTCTTAACTGCATATTTATGTAAACAACGACTGAGGGTTAGTCGATAATCAATGCATATCCTCGGGTTCTGACATCAATTTTCATCGCCACAACACTGGAAGTTTTCCACATTTATGGCATCCCTCAGTGGATTATACCATTTCGCTCCATTGCTTCTATCGACTTGAACATGCTCTCACGCTTTCCTTAAAGTAGAACGCGCTTTTTCAAAAGTGCCAGCCTATAGTCAAACACTTATAAACAGAATTGACGTGATATCGCATATCCGTTCACTTGTGTGTGAGTGTAATGAATATCGTAGCGTCCTTATTGCTATCAATCCAACACCGGTGACCTTTCAAATTCGTACTTGTCTAAAGTATCATCGGAAATCTTCACAGTGAAAAACTGAGTTATCTTTTCCACATACTTTATGAAATCAAATCACCGAGTATTCGAAATAAAATTCTCTCATAAGGCCGCAAATGTTCGGTATCTCGAGAAAACCTACTTTTCTCTTTAGCACATTGTGTGAAAAATCATATCAATGAATTGAACCAAAAGGGAAAAACTGCAAATATACATGGTGCAGTTTGGAGGGTCGCTCTTAGGCGGCAACCGCTCACAGTCCGACTGATTTTGTTGTTGTTTCTATTAATCTCCGCTCATCTATGAAAAAACATTGATGAACTAAGAGGCATGATGCGTGAAAGAGTGTGAAAAAGCGTTGGTATTACTATGATCCAATAATTTTGGTTACATCTTAAAATTGAGGGCAGTGTTGTCATTATATGCTAGCAAACTTATACATTGACTCGGACACACGAGCTTCTGACATACGAAAGTTTTCCGACTCTTTCTTAACACAGGCTTAGTCCAATGATTGTGTATTCCGGCTGGTGCTTTCATCGTTTCGATATTTCTTTCTGAAGAGCTTTAGGTTTGATTACTCTTGTGCACTTTCCCACTCGTTCGGAAGGCAATCTTGACGGCATTTGTAAATATCCCAGTGGTGTTGTTGGAAATGCGACCCCTGAATAGCACATCCGATCACTATACAATTTTTTCGCATCCTAAGATATATGTTAAAGTGTATTGCCGTCAACAAGCACACGTAGCGTCCCGGACAATAAAAAGGAGAAAATGCACCCTGTTAACCCAAATGGACGCCAAGGTGTTATTTCTCTAACTGATCATTATGTTTTCTCTGATTCTAATAATTCTTCCAGATACGAACATTGCATCAGGTATCCGAATTTATTTTCCGATCTATTTTGTCCGGTCTAGACTTTCATCGTTTCTTCTTAAACTCCTTTACCATGTTGAGAAACAGACACAAATGGCAGGCGCAAACACGCTAAGCGACTGTTGATTATCATCAATGCAGAGATTCGGCACCTGAATCGGATGTATGCCGAGACTAGTCTGGGCAACGAGAGCTGTCGCGAGATGTGGTCGGCGTTAAACATAGTAAAACTAAATCGACAATTTGGCATATATTTTTGCTCCAATTTTCTATCGTCCGGTTTCATTTCCCCCGAAAACACCAACTCTTCTTTTTCTGACTGGAGTTCTCAAAGGTTTGAAGCAACTGAAGTCTATCATGGCCAACAGACTGGACTCATGAGCCCCATTTTATTGAAAACCTATGTCAAACACATTGCAACACCAGTTGCCGATTTGTTCAATTGGTGCGTGTCCTCACAAACGTTCCCGGACTGCTAGAGAGGTGTCCGGATAAGATCCATTCCCAAAAGATTTCTTCAATAAATCGACCGATTACTTGTACCTCAGCCTTGTTGAATCCTTTTGAAGGAGCGCTGCTGAACACGATGGTTACGATTTCATATTAATATTAATGATCTTATTCAGTTTACTTAAAATCTCCTTTTCGATTGTTGACGACGTCGCCTATGTCTTTCATTCTGTGGCTATAATTATATGTAGTTGTACTGGAACTGTTCACCTTCATTTTTTCATTATCTCGACGCCTTTGGTTCGCTTGACCATCGAATTCTCATATATTCTCTTTCTGGCTTTGGCTAAGAATCCGGTATGTTTAACGTTCTTGCAAACTACTTCTCTTTTACGACGCACTTAACCTCATACAATGGTAAAATTTCGTCCTCCACTTATGTTCACTCTGGTGTCCTTTTAAGCCCCATTTTGTATTTATCCTTTGTGCATTTTACATAGAGAAATTGACCATCCCCACCAACTTTATTGCCTGTAAGTATGCAGACAACGTGATGATTGGGTGCCCTTCACCACCTAGTTCATGACATTCTGAAGGATGTTTTCAGTCGCTCCTTGCCCCGATCCCAATGTGTTAATGTTCCCTTTGACTTCAAATACGGCTCTCATTCTTAAATACTTTTAATGATTTACCTGAACTCGTCATCACCAGTCACATCATTTACAAGCTGACTCTCACAAGCATCTCGGTTTCATTCTTATACAAGTTTCTTCCGAACTAGCAATGCAGAGATTTCTTACTACAGGATTAGTAAAATTCCTTTTTATGCTTTCAGGCTTCGGAATTTTGGTGCTTCCCCTAATGTTATTTTGATATTTTTGATCACATAATCCCTCCGTCAATTTCTGTACTGGTCCAAAACTTGAATTATCGTTAATGTTTCGAGCGAAAATATCTTTCAACCTGATTTAAGTAGTATTAACCGCAATTTTTGACGGGAAAACATCTTGATTTGTTATATACATTGGCACCAGGTTTCTGTTGTACAATTCGTCGGACAATTGATGAAACACTGAGAATTACCGAGATTATGTGAGTGTAGCATCAAGAGAGGGATATAAAGTTCCTCTTAAATAGACATGAAAAGGATGGAATATGAGTTGGTCTCAATTGTGATGTTTATGACACAAACACAAAGTTATCTTCATCTTACTACTCCACAGAATTGACTGGTAAGTTAACCATGAGGCAGTTCGTGGGCATCAAGATGTATTTAGGTTGAGCACTTTTAGTAAGTGCTCGATGGAGACAATTGGAGTGAAACCCACACCCAAGACCAACAAGAGTGCCTGGTGCCTCCGAACAATCGAATGGGCTAATCCAAGATTGATACTCTAAATTGGCTATCTGATCTTTGATATACTCACGCTTAGGTGGCTATCGTGCCTTGGTACAGTATTCAGCTGGCTAAGTTGCTGGAATATACAATTGTCTAGATTTCCTCATCCATTTGATTGTCATTTAGGGTCAGATCAGCACAGTTCCGCAATGCCACGTGCAAGTTGTAGCTACAAAATACATGTAGACATTTGGGACAGTTACACTACAAATCACATACGCTTTTGGGTCCTCACTCGTCGGTGATATTTATTCCGGGTTCCGTCACCTTGAGGAATACAGATAGTCCGTTTGCTAAACAAGGGCGGCACTATTTCAACAACCACATCTACCTGGTAAAAACGAATAAGACTTGGCGGGCGCAAATAAAAGTTGCATTTAGTGGTGATTTCACACAAAGAGTAGCTGACAGATCTAAAGCAGGTTCCTATCAAATGGATGCGAAGGGAAAAAGAAAATTTTCCAATACATCTCGCAATGGACAGCTGGATCCGAACACTAATTCTGACCGAGATGGAGGTCACTTTTAAATGAAGGTGAGCTTAAATATCCGATGAACCTGTGTCCCCGATGTTGATATAAGAGGTAATATACCGTCATTCTCCTGTTCGGTAAAAATGAATTCTTATGCGTCAGCAAATAGTTTGTAAAATTGTGATGTATGAAACCGACCTCTATAATATTATTGTATACTTTTATCGCATTGAACACGTAGTGCATACAATTCCAATGAAGGCGTGTGCTATTCCATTTGGAGTTGTTTTATTTTGGGCGATCGGTATTGCGCAAATTCCCGAACTACATTTTCAACTCCATTCACCCTAGTACATTTGGTTTCGCTAGCAAGATCTACTGAACGATGAATTTGACTTCATTGGGATCCATAGGCCATTGCTGCATTACACGAGATATGGAGAATTATTTTGAATGTTTTGTCATTGGGTTGTTGTCTCGTTCTAAACCCCGGTGAGGAACAGAAATCCACGTTTTTTTATGAATTCTGATGGTGAAAGTGCCTATACTCTAATAAAGAACTTGGAATTTCCTTTTCCATCTGTTTTTGTGCCACACGAGGATTTATAATCCCTTCTTCTACAGCATGTGAAGCCAACCAACTTTGAAGCCTCAGAGAGGACAGAATTTCATCCAATAGGACGCAATCCAAACCAGTGCATTCGTAAATCCATCCTGGAATTTCTAACATAAGGTACAAAATGTGATTTTACTGATATACTGGTTGTGTAGTTGAACGTTTGGCTTAATACTGGCATTTACAATTACCATTTTGCAAACGAGCTTCTGAAACTGTCAAATCCAACGTTCAAATATGTACGGTCCCATTTTGAACAATATCAGGGTATTCATCTGTGCCATCTATGCCATCGACTGTCGAAACTATGGGCACGATTCTTTCAGTCGAAACCTAATCCACAGTTCATGCTCAACGGGATATTTCAAACCAGCTGCACAATCCCGCACACATAATGTGACGTTTTAGGAGAGGTCCTATGGCTATTGTGCTTTCAGTGGCAAACGTCAATCTAGATACAAATATTGATTCCGTTACGCTACATTGCACATAATTTGCAAAACTATTCACATTTAGCCTGTGCCGCAATACTCAAACGTTTCGTTTACTTCAATCCAATGGCGCATTTGATCCCGCAACCTCAGTGAACGGTATTATTTCATTTTGATATGTGACATTCCTCGAATGTTCCGATTTACTTGATAGTCCTTTTTAATCAATCCTATCCCATCATCTCTCGGAGGATTATTTCTTCAACCGTCGTCCAACGGCAATTCTTCGTTTTTGAAAGCGGATATGTCCACGTTGTTCTGTGACTTTGTGCAAATCAATCTGGTCACATGAAATCAACCAGTCATAGTTTGTTTGATGTTTGATTCGCTTTTGTTGCATTGAGACAGGTTTTTGATTCTATCCTCAAATGTAATTAGTGATGAAACACAAAACAGACACCTGAGTCACACGCAGGTTTCCCTCAGCTAGTGAACCCTAGTGATGGGCTGTCTAAAACTATGCAATGTTAATGCGAGATCGTAGCAGTTCTACTCCCAAAGTTATATTTTCATGTGAGCTACGTAGACTGCGGTCAGTGGTGACAAGCTACCATTCGGGTCTCGTGTCTGAAAAAGAAACAAAGTTATTACCAATAAATCCGAAACACATGTCATTGTAGTAGATATGTATGGAATTATCGTTGAACTGTTAATGTGATGGTACGAGCTAACGAAATTTTGCGGTAAACCACGGATTCAATAGTATTCAATACATGCCAACCTTGAAAAATAAATGTCAAAATATTTTGGGAACATACTGTAACACATCAGAGAAAATTTTCTTGCCGTCAAGTGTCCGGAATTTCCCCTATTACACTTCAAAACCGATCACAATACGCATTTAGGAATCATGACAAATCTCTATCAGTCTGTATTTGCTATACACTAATCCATTTTGCTTCTTATTTAACTGAATAACGAATTGCACAATATCATCACACATTCAATAAATCTTTCCAATCATTGTGGCTTCCTCAGAACCTTTCGTTTGTCATACTCTCGATTCTTACATTCATCCTGTGTGATTCGTCTGATCTACCAAAGCTTGAGGAAACTCAAAGGTCTTCAAATTGGGTCGAGTTTAGTTCACTCGGAATTTGAGTTCGTTCAACTTGATCATCCATCCATAATTAACATACCCGGCAATGTCCTTCGGACATGGCTCTTTCCCGATCCTCTTACTGTGTACGAATTCATTGCGGAATAAATAAGATGTGCTACCACAATTTCAGCTACTGTCATAATACTACTAGTAGTAGAGGTCACTAATCCAGCATATGCGAATGCTCCGTTAGAAGTATCGTTTCATAATTCTCATGAGACCAGCCATACTAGCCGATATTCGCACCAGCCGTATACGTTATAGAAGAATATTTCGTTAATCATTTATTTTAAGCTGTGATGAATAGGGCGGGCGAAAAAATGGGAATGGCCAATGTGCTTTCGAAAGTAGAATCAAATTAGCAAACTATTTAAAAAACGCTTTTTCCCAATGGCTCTTTCGTTCCCAAAATAAATAATTTTTGTAGAATTCTGATAAATGAACAAGAAAATGAATTACTTGTCCGAAAGTCACTAAAACCCAGGGAAAGATGAGGTACAAATATAAATTCCTCATCAGCATGAATTCACAGAGTTCTGCCAGTCACCTCATTGGCCACTAGCTTCATAAAGGTTGCTCCATCCCGCTGGTTTGTCAACGTTTGACATATTTGGTATTCAAAAGTTTGGCCCCGACTATAGGCTAATTGTCCTTTACCCAGCGCCATTTCTTCCCACGTCCACATGAAAATCAAATGTATTGCTTATTCAGATGCGCAGCAGAAAACTACGAAATTTATTTCACACGTTACAAATCCATGTCTGAGCATTGGTATTCATACGAGAGCTCTGATGCTTAGTCCGCACGCGTGTGCTGCATTGCGATATGATTGACAGACACAATGTGTAGCTAGTGTAAATCAAGAAGAGCTGACAAAATATTTTGACGAGTATTGTCCACTCCCAAAGCAAGTTTAACATATCGACACGTGGATTACATTGAGCACATATGTTTTCAGATCAAGTTACTATGGAGTCGGTACACTATTTGATTTTGGATATCTCAACCGCTCTCACTGTCTCAAACCGTAATACAAATGTCGGAATTCGACAGGGCAATGACGAACATAGGAGAGTAGTTTATTGGAAGAATAGCACAAATTGAGGTAAATACATTCGAATTTACATGGGACATGGACAAACGCAATGGACGAGATTTTTAACAATGGTATTGTGATGCTGAGAAGGATTTAGCAGAATTGATTGTGAATGGTGGCAACTAAATATTCAAGTCAAGTCAAGCCAAGTCGAAGATTTACTTATGCACCCCAAAAGGTGGATATTCAGCAGTCGCATAATCAACTAACAATTATTGAACAAAATTATAACAGAATTATCATAAGTAATGAAAAATAGAACAATTTACGAAATTACTAAGTTAAGGTCCGTTTTGGGTTGGGCCAAGGTAGGGCACCACAGAAGACCGACAGATGNCGACAGATGTTCGTAAGAGCAAATATTCAATTATAGCGGGACCGGTTGGAAGCGGAGAACACACTTTATAAGATCTTGATGTAATGGATGTGAAGGGTTACCGATGAATTTTGTTGATAACGAAAAGCATGACTTTGTATTTTGGGAAACGATGAAGTGACAGATAAATTTACGGGAAAACGCGATACTTCTTGATAAATGAGTTATTGATCCGGAAAGCAATTTAAAGTCCCTTCTGAGCATCCCTGGAAAGATTATTGGAGACCCGTACAATCATAGGGGCAAAACACAGGCAAAAGGAAAACGTTTAATCAAGAAGCGAGGGACGGATAGTGTTTTCAGTCGTGAGACGTAAATTGATAGTTTCTTGACCTATCCAAATACAGAAACAACTTGGTCGGATCAGCATACGTTTCGGTTAAATAACACATCAAGATACTTGACCTTCGGGGTACTTTTGTTGAATGTTCCATTTAGTTCCTCAAAGTCTATTGCTTTTCGAGACACGATTGAGGATTGACCACTAAGTTGCTCGATGGTATCCCAGGTTTCCCGGCAGGTTTTGTTGTACAGGAGTGTACGAGTGTAAATGCGGTTCAGTCAATGTAGCTCACCTTTGCTATCAAGAGATTAGAGTTACACTCTTTGAAAATCTTTGCTTTTGTATGCCCTTTCCTTGCTTTGACTTAAATGCTTCAAATGGGGAGATGAGATGTAGTCACACCGAAGGTATAGTGTCTCCCAGGGGCAGTATATATCGTAGAAGAATTTTAGATATTCTATAAGGTGATCACAGTAGATGGAAGGATTGGAGTTGTCGAACACACTAAAGTCAGTCTGAGACCATCACATTCAGCTTCTCTGGGTTCTCTTGGTTACATTGACGTTTTCTTCTTTTTATGTCTCGGCTTTTTGTGAACAAACTGTGATTGGCCTTGCTGTATACCTTTGGGGACACTTTAATAAGGGCATGGTCTGAGGATCCAAGAG
>UZAN01055151.1:0-11433 GCA_900618425.1 Echinostoma caproni | reverse complement strand
GGATGGAGTTAGAATTCCATGCAACGTTCACTCTGCAAACCAGTTATTTCAGCAATCTAGGTGACTGTCCTGGATCCTCAACCTCAGTGAATGTTCCTTGAGATAATTATTTTGAGATAAAACCAACAAAGTCTGGCAAGGATGGTTGGGTTGATGCAGTTTAGGTACACCCGAGGTCGACGGTACTTGGATGAGTAAAGATCCAATATTTGCAGAAATCTGGAGTAGGTCTTGCTTCTACAGACCACTTACCAATATTGTTGCCATCCTCTGCGGACGTTCTAGTGCATTCTTGTCGCAGTTTAACCATGGATTCCACACTCGAACAGCGTATTCCATGTGCGATCGAATAAACGCTGATGGTAAGCGTGGGATCAGCGCTATTTCCAACTTTCCGGAAGCAGATTTAAGCGGTCCGACTTGCCCTAAGGCTATGGATTCAAAGACAGACAAAGAGCATTAAGCAGTTGATTTGTGCTCTTCCAGCTCATCAGCATTGTCCCCACTTGGATTAGGAGTGCCAACCTCCGGGATAGGGGCCTGGCCTTTCGATTGGCCATGCTGCCTTTCTTCCAGCTGAGATTTATTTGGGTTTGTGGTGAATACTGCTTAAGAACCAGAAGAAAGACTGTAGTAACACAATCACAGTTAACCAGTTTCAAGCATAATTTACTCAGTGTCGTGACTTTTATGGTCTACAGTTTTCTCATTTTTGGATATCTGCTGAAACGAAAATAAAACGGGACCCCCTAGTAACAATCATGTCGTTTGCATTCAATAATCCAAGCTCTAGCAAACTATTCAGAACTCATTGGTTGAAATCAATGGTCTGCAAATGGTTCCGTAAGGTCAGGAAGCACTGTGAGAAAAAACCTGGAAGTGCAATGATCACTTACATCGGGGAGGTGGATGCATTTGGAGTGTAATGACATTGAAACCGAAATAATCGCAGATGTGTATATTACGGGCAGTCTCTCTGGGAGATGTTCACCTTCCACTCCCAACTGCGGGCTGAGCGAGTAGGGACCAGGTGATCGCGGCTTGGACGTGAACGTATCGATAATGCATTGCATGATGTTCTTGCCTCTTCGACCACCTCGAAGCTAGTGGCTATCTCCACGGCTTTGTTCATTGTCGACGGCGGACTGCGCAATTTTTGTACCTAAGCCCCAGCACTATGGTCGCCGGTGCGAAGTCGGACTTGCTTTTCGACTTCCTCCGCCGAAACGCCTGGGAATACTCGTAGCGCCAGTTCTTGCAATCCTCCAAGAAAGTCTTGTACAAACTCAGACTCAGTCTGCTTGCGCTCGAGGAAGTTTCCAAGGTAGATGCCCGCGGGTGTGGTATTGTCACATAGTCGCCTTAAGTGGCTTCATACGGTTTCGGGGTTGGTGTCTGGGGGTAGGCAACAACCGAGGAACCACGTTGCTAAATTGTCAGATAAAAATCCGATAATAAACGACTGCAAGTCCGTCGTCGGCTGCATGCGCAACTAATTCCTCACACGAATTCCTCCCACAACTCCTAGTCGTCCCCCGGAGAGAAGACATTCGGTTGGAGAAGCTGGGTCCAATAGGCGAGAATGAAGGGACATACCACGGGTGTGCCTGTTGTTGATTGCTCTTCTTTTCGACTTTCCATATCACACCTCTAACATCAAATGTGAGCTGGGTACAGAAATTACCCATCACGTATGGAGACCCACAGCAATGCTCTGAAACGATAGTAGTAGACACTCGTTACCACAGACTCGCTGTCAGACACGCTCACAAAGGTAAAACACGACCATGGAGCACGAACGTGTATTGTAGCACAGAATGAATGGCAAAAACTAATGTACAAGCTCTATCTGGGACGAGGGGACACACAAGGTTTGTATCTATTATGGGTTCTCATGTATTTCCTGATTCTTCCATTTGTTTGTCTTTGGTGTTTACCGTATTCAACCATTGTGCGCCTGAAAGGAATAGGGAAAGTAAGACAATTATTAGTACTGTACACATCTCCGACCATTTCGGTTTCAATGACGTCACAGGAATTTTTATTATTATTCGCCAGTGGCATCGAATGGTCAACTATTTAATGGTTCCATAGATTTTTGCAAATATAATACATATATATCATCATACAAATTCATGCTCAACCTCAGATTTCGTCTTTCTTTGACGTATTTATACCATCTTTCGTTCCATTGTGAGACGACGGTCGCCACATTGTTGTTAGTGACTAATCACACATCCGCTTATTCCGCAAACTCGTTTGGCTTAACTGACAGTTTCTTATCCCCGAAGGTAAGCACTATTCATTCAGACCATTTTACCCCAAAACTAACAGTACACGTCTTCACTAGTGATCATGCTTTTATTCTCATGAGACCCGTAGTATACCCCCATCCCGCTCACAGTACAGAAACACTCTTCTTCTTAAGCATTTCATTTGTGTTATTTGTTCGTGTTTTTCCTCCTATCCTTCTTTGCATAATGCAGTCACCCTTTTTCACCAAAACACTCAATCGAATGTTTTACCTCTGCAACCCCGTTGAAATTCTACCAGTCTGTAATAGAAGAACGGCATAGCCACCGTTGAAATTATTCACAAGACAGAAGGAGTGATCACACAGTTAAAAACCGAGTGCCTGTCAAACATTATCTCAATATGATGAAGGCTGAAGTCAATAATCACCTGTCGGTTTTGTACGCCACCCAGTTACTGCAATGCAACAACATTTAGCGACTTTGACAAGTTATCAAACCACTGTGTGGGACAAATACCAAAAATCCTGATTGTGCAACGGATCTGGACAGCCTAAACGCAGCATTTAGCCTTCAGTCACGCAATTTTTTCCGGATGATGCCACTCAAGTAGAGACTATTTTGAAATAAGAAACTTTTAAACTTTTGATTGCCACGAAAACCAGTGTTGGTCGCGATGATATTCAATCTTTCCTGCTGAGATATAGAGCAAGAGTTGTAATCTTATTATTAGCAAGGTTATTAAACATTTCCTCAAACGCATGCTTCATACTAAACTATTGGGGACCGGTAATAATTGTTCTCACCCTGAAATTCTCTGATTTTACCGTTCCAACCAAACTCTTCCGTCCGATTGCTTTAACTTTTGTCGGGCCTATACAAGCAGAGCCCGTTGTCCTGACACGCATCTCGTGCTCCATCGACTACCCATATGACTCTGTATTTTCCCAGCATACGTAGCAGGTGCATGCTCAATGAAGGTTCCTCACTGTTACATCAAACTAGCAAGTCATTCAAATGGCTATGCAAAATCTGTACTTTGTGCATTTCTCGACTGTTCATCTGATTTTGATTCTATTTCTCGTTCCCTTCTTATTCATAACCTGGAGTCCTGGTGTTCTGATTACCTGTTGGATTATTCAGTGCATCGGGCTAGGTCGAAAGTAATTCAAACCATTGTTGAACAACCACGAGTTACTCGAAGGTTCTTTTGTCATACTTATTTTCTAAATGTATTAGCGATTTGTTTATTGGTAACCCGAAATTTCTCTTCAAATGACTTGATATTGTGGTTTAAAGTCAGGCTATTTCCATTTCTTCTGATAAAAAAGGAGCGCGAGATTTTAACATTTCTTTTAATTTCCCCGGTTGCTACAACGTACAAAAATCGGGTGAGTATGCAAGGTAGTTTTGATAACCCGTGCTTTTACGGACCACAGTTTGAACAAACTATAGGGCCGAAAATTTTACACTTCGATAAAGCGCAACATTTTCCCCCTACTAAAGGTTGCTCTCTCTCTCTTCACCATTTCAATGTTTCTTTACGTTACCACGTTCTTCTTTACCATCTTATCCGGCATCGATTATCTCTCAACCGTTATCCCAAGTGAGTTGTATCAATTACCTCTCACCCCCAACACATCACTAGGCTTGGACGCCTCGTTTTTCATATTGGTAAACGTTAACAGTTTCAATTCAACAGCAGATTTATTCGAAATTCGTTTAACAGTAAGTTTCCCCCTCGTAAATCCGTGCTGACCTTTGGTCGTTTCTAACTGATTCAAGAGTTTCAGCTGCTTTGACGTGGACTGACGATTATCTCTTCAATCATGTCGAAAGAGTTGATGACTGAATTTTGCGCAGTTAAAAATTGCCTTCAGGAGCCTTACAGATCGTACACATCTAATGCAATCAGACTTAATTTCCTGTCGTTTCCATCCGTCAACTGGATCCCAATACCGTTGTGTTTCCCTCTTTATTTAACATAGATTATAACAATAGGGCAACATCTTAAGCACGTATTCTGGTTACGAAGGAAACGTTTTCGGAATTCAAGACTTCTCCTTCATTGTGTACAACTCTGACTGAGATGTGGGCTTCAAGCCTACAGAAGCTACAGAAGTTACAATTACAACTAGAATTACCGTGGTGAGCCAGGCCATCGAAATGACGCCTATCCTGGAGCGGCGCGTTATAGTTTTTGGACACCTGCGATCAATCAAATTTCAAAAGTGACATCAATGACGCACGTTCGTGTCACTGCTTCTGACTACACACCATAGGCAGATCGTGCCAGCCAATCCGAGACAGTGCAGTTCAGACAGGAGCATAATGATGAAAGCAATACGGGAATGCGATTGGTGGAAGTCTGCCTGATGAATGATCTACTTCTGTATATGTTATATAATCGCCCTCATTTCTTCCTATAAAAGAACTACCATTCCTGTGGCCTGTTCCTCGCGCCTCAATTACGTGGGACATTGCATGCTAGTGCCATTGCGGCCCAGTGATTTCGTGATCCAGTCCGTGACAGCTGATTCTTGCTTCGTTTCCCGTGATTTGCATTGCGTAATTTGTGTCCCGAGTTCAGTTCTACTACTACTACTACTGCTGCGGGCACAAAGAATCCCAAATTTGGAACGCATACTCGGATGAGACATTGATTTATTAAAATGGGCATGCAGATAGTGTTCATCATTTGACAGTATATGGCTGATAGCTCGATCGCATGAATCAAAATGCTTGCTCACAATAAAGTCAACCAAAACGGTCTTTGGAATGTCCCTGCAACGGGAAAGAAGATTTAGGAGATCTGGAAATTGGAATAAAGTCTTGTACAGTACAACAATACACCTAATGTGGAGGAATGCAAGCAATAACACATTTAAGAATTATATTTAGGGGAACGCCGAGCTGTTTAAGTCTAAAAGCATAGAAGGACAGCCTAGGAACCCTTAACGCAAATGTTTTCAACATGTTGGGACCAAGAACGATTATATGACAAAGTAAAGCCATGATATTTGACAGAGTTAGCTTTGAGGATTACATTACCAATAACAGAAAGTTCAGGCTGATTGCTCAAAAGCGTTTGATAATGCGTGCCTTTTTTAAGGATAAAAGGAAATATCCAGACATTTATTTACATTGAGCATTGAGCATTGACCAACTAAACATTTTATTTAGACAATCTTAAAGTTGACAGAAACAGTCAGGGTCAGTGGAGGGATAAACGACCACTAAGTCATTTTCACTTTTTCACTTTCATTTTCCACTTCCTTTTATTGAATATACAAAGATGCAACTTTAAGGAAGCAGAAAGCGGCCAGTCAAAGGGCTGCCATAAAAAAACACGTAATGGGGAGAGACAGGCGTCGGTGGTGGGATTCGAACATACACCCACCGAGGAGATAATTGGAGACGTTACCATCGGGCCACAGCCGTACGCTTGCACGCGATAACGTTGGGAGGGATGGAAATATTCTTAACACACGGTGAAAGAAAAAAATGGAGACAAAATAGCAAATTAAAAAAAACCCAGAGTTAACTTCAAATAGCATACGAAGTGAAAAATGTCAGCCCCACTCATCTACCATGCGCAGTTCACTAAGCATCCATCCTCAGTTGGTGAGAGTTCATTCTAAACTATGAGGTACGCTCGTTATTTTCCTAATTAGCGTTTTCTTAGTAAACACCTTTTCACCATTCTCGTCATTGGACTTTCATGGTTCGATTTGGGTGCATCAGAGAAAAAATGAAGCGTGTTTGCTAACAATGTGAATTTTTATTGTTTTCAGCCCAAGAGGGATTTCTATCTGAATAGTCCTCTAGATGACGCATCCCTAAAACCAGAGAGGTGCTAACAATGCAATTTTTGCTGATTTGTGCTCATGCCAAAACATCACAACTCATATATTATTAATTAAGGAAAGCGTTATTCCTGGTAATTAAAAGTTCTCATTCTGGTTAGCTGACATGAATTTAATCTTGAGACCGGATATGAGATTCCATATTGATCACAGAGTTGTTTGCTCATTCAATCGACTGACATAAAATCAATCCCAGTAATTAATGTTTCGGGTTTCTTTTCTTTTCAAAAGAGAATATATTTGTTATAATACCATGTGTTATTTTATTATCAATATATTATATATCTCATGTTATATAATAATATCATTATATTATTATATTGTTTCCACACAACAAAATACTTACACATTATGATAAAATTATTATTGGTACAATTGCTTCATTTTCGTGTGGGATTTAGCAAAAGCGATCTTAGTTTTTCAGACATTCCGAAGGATCATTCAGAGGTATAGCATGAAAATTAAATTAGCGAAATCGATTTTTTCCCTGGGAGAGGATCAAAATAGCGTGAGGTGTATATTGTTTGTGAAAACGCACTAAATCTGATCGGCTTCTCATTTATTGTCCCGTGGTGAATTCAATCGAAAAGGATTATAACCAGAAAAGGGGTCAGTGGTTAGGGCCATACCTTCTTTGATCGTGATAAATTCGGAGTAGACCACAGGAAAACAAAACAATTAATGCAATAGATTTTGAGATGGATTCGCATTGCTGATGAGACTCAACCAGATCGAAACAGCTGTCCAGTGCTTCCTAGCTTTTCAGTTCACGCTTCGCTTGCTATATACACGACGAATTCACCTTTGAAATTGAATCAAATCTTCTATTACGCACGAACATATAGTTGAATGCTTGAATCTAAATTGTAGTAGCTTGCGTATCTGAAAGGATAAGCGTCGCGGTCTATCGAAACAGGCGTATATATGAGAGGACCATCGTAGATTGCTCTATGGTGACTCATAGGCGTTTGGCGATTTGTGTTCTGCTGGTGGGTACGGAATCGATGACTGAGGACTCTAAGGGATATTCGGATCGGAAAATACTAAAAATGTATTGGAAGCATTTAGAAGTATTCAACTAGAGACCGGATTGATTCGAGACTAATCGCATTTGTATCAATTTGTTAGTAGATAATCCCATATGCATACCGATCGGTCTGTGTGGGATTTGATTACCGAACTCTCTACATGGAACGTATGGGTGTATTATCTATGTGACAATATAGTCTTCCATAAAAGTTCTTTAGTTTATTTGACCCGATAGCAACGAAGGGCGACAAACGATACACTCTCCTTTAACTACAATCCTCCGAGCCCTGAGCTATTCGATTCAGTTGTAGCATACCTTTACTGCAAGGTGTTCAACTCACGTATAGGATGACGCGTATGCACTGCTGGTGGGCACTAACAAGAGCGCGTCTCGCATTTGGCGCTTACCTTATACAAATTTAACTGGATGAACTGTGAATTGCAAGGTCAGGGCAGTGTGAAAGAAGATCAAGTGAAATAATTTGATGTTTATCTCACCCTATCAACATGTGGCGGAGTGGCTGAGGCTAATTGATATGGAACGCCCAACAAAGCAGAGGACGTAGTGATTTTACCAACAAATTCAAATCGCGCTGCCCGTCCATTTGACAATGGGTTTATCTCAATGGTGGTAAACAAGTAATTCAGCATGCGGTGAAAGCTGACCTGTCAAGCTAGTTTTCAAATGAATTCCATTTTACATGTCAAAAGAAGTAAATATTCATCCCGCCTGACGAGTGAGGATGGATGTAAATACCGAGTGCCTTGTTATTGATGTCCTGTACTCATCAATCTGGATATCGCAAAATGTTTTGCACTGATGAGGGAGGTTTTCGGTAATTGCTACTCTTCACATACATTCGCGGAAGTCATATTTTTCACAGATAAAGTGTAGCTTATCCTATCGTTTGAGATTTGTAGTAAAAAGCGGTCAGACCTAAGTAAATCTTATTTTTTTCACATTTATACAGTTTCTGGACGGGTCAAATCCAATGTCGAATTCATTCATTTACCGCAGAGAGGTTAGATTTGAACACAATCGCAACCTTCTCTCTGTATGACAAACAGAGATGAGTTGGCAGCCTCTACAGTGGTCATCAGTGATTGGAGTGCGGGGTGTATTAGAGGGAACTGGCAAATTCTGTTTGGCAGTCAACTTGGTGAACTCCATGCTAAGCGACTGTCTGCAGTGCTCAAAAATGGAGAAGAGTAAGTGAAATATGAACGAGATGAAATTACAATACTTGTATGAAGGCTATGAGTCAATTAAATAACTCGATTCTAGATACGTTTTCTACTGTGACTTTGTTATTTTACAACTAACTGATGCACCAGCAACCGTCGTCAAAATCGCGAAGTCGTACCTTCTAATGGCATGTGGCTGATAGGAACAAAGAGAGAAGTGTGTAATATGTGAGATATGTTGCGCCCGAGGTGGGGGGTCAATATTAAGTTCAATCATGCGAATCAGGCTGGAGAAACGAAGCATCGGGAGGAACAAATGTGATGAAAATCAGGATGTTGCACGTTTTGATCAATATCTGTGCACATCTATGTCACAGCCAAGTATTATTTCAGTATTTTCGTTCCGATTTCCGGCATATTGAGATCTCTAATTGGTTGTATTTGAGCTCAGAAAATAATGCTGTTTGGTGGAATCTGGACTGGCTCTGTGACAGATAATTTTGTCGACTTCCACAGTGTCTTTTGCTCGCCCCGTGCACATGACTGACAGCCTCTGACTTTGGTTTGAATGCACGCACGCAGATGTGATCAAACGAGGTCCTTGTTTGCCTTTGTCACCGTGCGGTTCTGTTTTTGGACATGCATGAATTTTTCAATAACTTTGCATTCCACAAAAATGAGGATACTCAGCCTTGAACAAGCTCACCTGATTTGTATTCAAATAAAATCTTCATTTGATTGTCGGAAAAAGAAGAATACATGATTAAAATTGATATACAGTTTGGTCTGCTGATTCCAGTAAAACAGGGCACGTTATGTCGTTGTTTTTCATGACTTATTTGTTTTTTCGCCATTCTATCTCTGGTTGGTCATGTCCCCGATGCTACCTAATTCCATATGGGGTTATATATATATTCAATAATGTAAGGTAATATCTATAGCTAACCATTTCGTTAGATATATTTATAGAATATATGCCAAATTTCGGAAAAAGGTTGGTCAACCAAACCCGTCAACCCTGATCTAACTCAGTCTCCTTTGGTAGACTTTGAATCATCGTATATGTCCTACTTAAGCCTGGTATGGTAATAATATCGTGTATCAACTAGGTGGAGAGTAGAACACCACAGGTGGCTTATTGTAAGCCAACGGGATGTTGCACTAAGGAACAGACTTAAAGACTGATTAAATTATGAGGAAAAAATACGTGGAGTAGATATTTGACCGTGGCATTGAAGGTCACACTTGGTTGCCATGAGAGTAAACAACTTCCTCCGTGTGCTCGACAAAAATCACACCTTATCCGGCTGTGCCGATGAGTGAGTGATAATTTGATGACACAGTCAATTCTCTGCACACCCGGAGACGCTCGGAATGAATCAAATCATGGGCTCCAAATTGCTTGCTTCACACGAGCGCGGAATTTTGGTGGCTAATGAGTCGATTCCAGATGATTTACCAAACCCCATTCAATTCATTGTGTTGTACCGCTCCGTCTCATTAGTATTCAGACACTGAGACTATACCTTGCTAACCGTGCTGTCCACTGATACCGGAAGAATATTTTAAGTAATGTGGATCGAAAACGTCGCTTGGCTAAAGGACGGGAAACAGTCACTGAGAGTTCCAAGCCTACAATGCGTCAACGGTCATGCTACACTATACTAGAATTGGATTTACGTCTACCCGAATGAGCTTATTAATGTGTTGGCAATTAGTAGTGTGTGTGTGTGTATGTGTGAATTACAAAGATTCGAAGAATCTCCTCTCCTGCATATTTCAACATGAAGTAAGCTGGAAATTTGAAAAATTTCAACGGACAATGTGCGCACATAACACGTTCATATTTCAGTGACTGAAGTCCTTCATCCCGATTAGAATCGCAATTGGTTCACACAAAGAAAGCTGCATTATTGGAAATAAAACATTCTGCACTCACCTCCACCTCCTCATTCCTCCGTCCCTGTTGACACACAGGAAAAAATTCCAGTCAACCTGTTAGTCGGAAAATGCTGACATTTTTAATAGTGATTATTCTGTCTCCCCTTTGTTCATCAGATGGCCGAATTCCCCAATTGATCTTTCCGTTTGAACGCACCAACACCAGCAACAGAGCAGTGAACGATACGCGAGTGAATTTCGCTCAAGGTCACATCCTAGTCAACTCACCTTAAACAATACTTTCCATATCTGACAGACAGAAACAGATCGATTAGAGATAATTGTTATTTGCTGAAGCAAAACACAAATAGGTGAAGTTTGTTTTCTCTGATGATATTGACCTTTTACCACGAACGAATTCACTACTGACATCTACTATTTCATAAGTACGGTCAAAAATTGATACAACAAGAGAAACAATATCTCGGACAAACGAGGAACTGATTCCAATCAATGCATCTAGAGTTTTACGTATTCACTCACGGACAGAATAACTACTACTACTACTACTACTGCTACTACTACTGCTACTACTACTACTACTACTACTACTACTACTACTACTGCTACTACTACTACTGTTATAAAGCCACAAGGCGGTGCTGGTCGAGGATATTCGCTTATTGTGGATTACAGATGGGAGGTCGGTCATTTGGCATGCATCAAACAAAAACCTAATCAGAAACGTGCCATCGCTATCCTTTTCGACACACAGGATAATGTATGGAGCAGTCGGTAGTTATTCTTTCAGATAAATCAGTTGACCCTCGATGGTCGTGTTATATTTTTGATCATGGAAAGTTACCTACTGCTCACAAGTGAGTAGTATCTCACAACACAACTACTGCTATTACTACTACAACTACTACTAATAGCAATAATGGTAGTGGTGTTACTACTACCCATACTACTACTACCATTCTCAAATCTGTCAACTTTGAACACTTCGGTCCGATGAGCTTAACGAGCTTCTTTTCTATCCCTCGGAATTTGTGATCAAAATTCGCATAAAATATGGAGATATTGTGTACACAAACAAGCAGACAAAATGTACGAAACAAACAATTTGGAGGAACGGAATTTCGACACTACTCATACATCATTCGCATAGATTGTTCAATATCACCGAATTCCTGGGGTTTCTATATTGATTCGATCTA
>UZAN01055148.1:0-14789 GCA_900618425.1 Echinostoma caproni | reverse complement strand
CCGCTGAGCGTGGGCAGCGGCAATTCGGTATATCGATGAAGCTGGCTTATCCTCTCCCAGGAGCCAAGCGCAGTAAGGTAGTTTTTAAAGTGAGGTTTACTCTTTTGGTCGATTGTAATGTACGATCAATCCGAGTCCCTGAAAACTACAGGCAGTCGGTTATCGTGAATATACACGTCGTGGCGTTCTCTCTTTCCGCTAACTTTTGATGCTTTTGATGCATATACATCAGTTCGCATCTTTATTCAGATGTGTTCCATTTTACTACCTGTGGAATATCTATCATTTGGGATCATTGGGGCATCCTGTATCGAGACTATCCTGCTGGACGTCACATATATTTGTGGAAAAAAATTATTTGATGTAATTTTTTAGCATCATGTTGATGTTATCATCAATTCTTCATCTCACATTGTCCTATGATTCACAACAACTGTTTGAACGATTTTCGGGAACATAGTAACATGACTTGGAGTTTTCTATAATATATACCAAGGTGCAGAATTGAGACGTCGGCGAAGTGGGCAAAATCATACCATAGGAAATTAATGTTTTTACACAGGTGAGCAACGTCACCTGATGGTTACTACATTCCCACTTTGTTATATTTGCCGTTGTTGTTCAGTGTTCGTTCACAAACGTTTGGTGTTTGCTCATGGATTATAGTCCAGAATCAATTGGTCATCTCCAAGTTGCGTCCCAACAACCAGGCATCCATTTTTTGAGTTTACCCTTTGTGACCGAATGATCGACGGCGTAAGCAACCCAGACAAATCTTTATCGGCCTCTAAGGAACTGAATCCGTATATTCGTATGCGTCCGCGCATGTGCGCATGCCGAAAACGGAGCTAAGTCTTACAATCGGTGATCGTTACTTCAAGCATCCAACAATCTCGATCGAAGGCTAAACCGCCCAGATAAAACCAATGAATGAAGGTAAAAAAAAGAGGAGTGAAGTCTGAGTAACCACGAAAAACACTTTTTTCATTCTATGTGATATTTCAACTTTTTCTTCTGTGTTCAACTGATTATTTACTAAAAAATGTTGTTAACTTACTTTTTAGATGCAGCTCACAATACAAGTCGGTGCCCATTAAACAAATAATTGCACAATAGCTTCATGTTTTTTATCGAAGAGAACGAGGACAATGAAGCCACGGCTACAGACAGGAACGCGCTAGTTGAGAAGTTCAAGGCATGTATCTCTCGCGATCCGTCGGACACATTGTTGGATGATACCACACGAGATGTGTTCAACTATATGCGCAATCAAAGCCAAATTATGGTGGCGAAAGCCATACTAGACCCGTGGCTCACCGATGTGGTAGACTCGGAAGCATTTGTACAGTATTTCCGACAATATTTGCAATTAATTTGTTTCCCAAAAGACCGCGACTATTTGCGCAATCCGAAAAATCGCCCGGTTGCCAATCTGATAAAATTGCATATGCTAGTGTGGAATGTGTCGGATCGGTTGCAAAGTTTCGCCTTTAAACTCGTCTCAGCTGAGATTCATTTTCACCTAATTACACTTTTGCGAAAACCACANCTTCATCCTTCCGTATGCCACATTGAGCAGAATGCACGACTGCTAGTTCATTCCTGTATTGGTATTTTACACAATATAATCAACCACATACCCCAAACTCGTGGAGCTTATCGGAACGCCGATGCTGTGCGAGCTTTGACCGCCTTTGTTACCGGTGGGGACCTCAATGTGTTGCGACTTTCCAATCAAAATGGTTCACCTGCGGACAACACTTCAACCATACACTACTTATCACTGCGTATATCTGCTCTTTTGTTGCTTGCATTCCTGGTGGATGAGTGTGAGAATGATACTCTTCATGCCACGGAAGTTCACATGCTCTATCTTCTAGCCGCATTACAAGACGCACTGTATTTCCCCCCAACTTACTACTCACGAACTTATGGATATCGTGCAATCGAATTGCTACAAGGTTTACAGCATTTGGCCGGACCTGATCGAAACAAACGCCTGTTAATTAGAAATAATGCATTAAAAGTAATTGAGACTTCCCTGAACGAGGCGGTGAAAATGAAATACCCGTACACTCCAATTGAGTTTCCCAAGGAGGCAGTTGAAAGTGCTGTGAGTCCGGATGCATTAGCCGTGGCAACGCTGGAATTTTTGTGGGCTCTGTCCTTCGTTGCAGAGAGTCACCAAAGTTTAGCCCCGGGTTCTGACTTTCGACGCTTATTTGAGCGATTCGCCACGGAGCGAGGATGGTCAAACGATTGTCAGCTTGTGGCTAAAGGGATTTTATGGACTCTCGGCACGTCTGTCGGTGGTCTTACTGGGCAACACCCTCACAGCATTGAGGAAATGATGGCCGAGGATCGTCGTCATCCCAGACTGATTGGTCATATCATGATCAGCTATCAGCATAGCACCAAACCAATCATGCTGAAGGTTCGCGACGAGTTGAGAAAAAAGGGATATGACGTATGGATGGATGTAGATTATATGCGTAAGTGCACCATTTATGTTTAGTCTAACCTAATACGTTATTATTAAGTAATCAGTTGTTTCGGTTCCTTAATATGAGTATTGGTTCAGTTACATTACATGTCATAAAAGTGGTTAGTCACTACAGATTTACGGTCAATTAAGCTGCACATCATCAATGCCTCCCCTGGTCGCCAAAAAAATCACTCATTTACCCAATCGTAGATAGATTATGTTATTAAAAATACAGTCGCGAACCATCTGGAACGATTTGAGGACGTAATGGGTTTTCGTTCGATGCCCTCTTGCACTGCAAATAGCGTTAGACTGTGTGAGACATTCTGTCGAAGAGGCGCAGTTACAGAATGTACCACTTTATGCTCTGTTCATAACTTTTCTCTTGGATTCCTCCTTGAACCCATGCATAACGGTAAACTTAGTGCTTACTCGTATGATCTGTGGGATTGTTGCTTCAAGCGCAGTTATTTTTGTGTGGGTGATTCAATGTGAATTGATATCAGTTGCCTTGAGAAATGTGGTGCTGTTATAACCACAAATAAATCAGGGATTACATGAGAGAATTGTAGGATTTGGTTTGATCATGTGATGAACCTTGTCGTATAAAGAGCAAATAAATTGTGAATTGAAAAACGAAGAACATCATAGGCAGAGGTTCTGGGTTCGACCCCCAGTCGGGTCGATAGATTCACACCCCTGGTTAGACCCAACCAGGTCGAAACAGCTGTAATTCCTTGTTTTTCAGTTCACGCTTCATTTACCCTTTGCATGACGAAAAGCAGGGATTGATTTTAATAACACAATGTGGACGAACATATTTTTTCGGTAAATTCCTTTTCAAGCCTTTACAAGTACATTTATATGAAATAATTTCACTAGGGTCAAACAGAAAGGTGGATGAGTCCTGTGTTTGGCAGTGAGCCCAAGAGAACTACAAATTTGTGAGCTGTTAGGATCACGTAACCAAAACGGTTGCGTCATGGTCGTGTGAACAAGCGATTTTCTCTTCCCCTGGCCAGAGGGAGAGAGAGCTTGAAGCAATTTCCGTTGTGCTCAGGCTTCGTAAGTCGGATGCTAGTCGCGTCTGCGGTTGCTAACGTCCGAAACCGTATTGCTCTCGAGGGGTGTGGTGAGACTCGATAAGTGATTGTAAATGCCGAGTGCATGTCAACCAAGTGTCCCGTCTCTACCAGATAAACAACGATCGAGCTTGACACAGCTCCACTCCCACCCTGTGTGAGCCAGCGTGGATTGTGTTCTTTGATCCTTTGAGATAACAGCCTTGTCGTTCGACCTACATAAGTCGCACCACAGGTGCATTTGAATTGGTAGATGAATTTCAACATGGAGAGTTTATCCTTGTTAAAGCATCGGATGTTTGGTGACGTAGAGAACTCACATCTTTGCTGCGCAGCATTGAATGCAGATTTCACTGCTGAGGATAAAACTCTACTGACCCTCTCAGTGGCGACATCGCCTTTGAATGGAAGTTTTATAAAACCATTTTCTAATCCGCTTTGGGCAGTTTTGTTTTACCTATTCCGTTCATTCCAGTTACGGTCGATACACTTCTCAGGGTTGCCATTTTCCAGTAAGGTTCTCACTAGTTTAAGTTCGTCCTTTAAATTATCTTCTGAACAGATGCGCCTTGCTCTCTTCAGGAGACAGCGCATGAGGTTACATTTTTGATAGAGTGAGACGAAGCTATGAAAATTTGTGTACTGTCCACTCCATGTTGCTTTTCAATTTATCCTTTTTTGGATAGAACCATCGGGGCGTCTATTCAGATGAACATCCAAAAATGGAAAGCAATCATTCTCTTCTGGTTCCGTTGTGAACTTAATTGATGTGCTGTGTTGAATTCTGACTCGGGCAAGATCAGTGTTCTTGTTAGCCACGTAGAAGATGTCATCTACGTAACGGTGATATTGTTCAAAATGACTAATAGCCGTAGATAAGGAAGTTATCTTTAACATGGCCATGAAGATGTCAGTGATAACAGGTCCGAGGGGTGAATCCATAGCAACACCAAGGACTTGGCAGTAGCAAGTGTTATTAAACAAAAATTGTACATTTCGTGCGCATTTAGGTATGAGTTCTTTGAGAGTTGTGACAGGAATGCCCACGGCTGTCGTTTCAGTGATGATAAATTCGCAAATGAAATCAACCGTTTTTAACAGGGGGGGGGGGGGAAANAGAAACAACATCCAAGGAGAACATTAGTCGGTTTTTACTGTTCACATTTTTGGTTATTTCAGCAAACTGAAAAGTATCTCCAAGTGTATGCTTGGTAACACGCTGACGTATGGGTTCCAAAAGTTTAGCTGACCGACGGGCAGTTGCCTGCTGAAGTGAATTTGTCTGTTTGACCCCATTGAAATGGTTTCATATAAATGTGATTGTAGAGGCTTGAAAAGGAATTCACCGAAAACATGTGTTCGCCTACATTGTGCTCGTAATCAATCGGCGCATTCCGTGATTAATTTTAATGTTATGAAGGTGCCAGACAAATGTGATATGCATACATCGTGTCTGTCCATCTTGTATGCATTTTTGGTTATGAATTTCGCAAAGGACAGCTAGCCACACACATGTGGTGTGTGACAGAAACAACAGCTATTTGGAGATAGTTTAAGCCAGCTTTTAGTCACTGGCTATGATCACACACGGGCTTCTAGAATCTGCGTTACAGACCGCGTCAACCCCGTTAGTCTTTTTTCTTGTATTTCTTCACNGGGGGGGGGGGTGAGTGGGCTACATCACATCACAATGTTGCTTCAAGATTGTCTGGAGTGAGATGGCCAGCAATGGGGCTAGCATCACAGGGGATGTTTCAATTAATGACATTTGCGTTTATACAGGTGCAATGCTCGAATTCACATACGCACACTATACTTCAGCCTAACCCAATAAGTCCACTAAAGTCCTCTTTTGCTGAGGCCCTCGACCAGTTTTCATTCACTGCACTATAGATCATGGACAGCCACGAAAAATCACGCTCGTTCTGGCAGTCCAACTAAGACAATAGAAATTGCCCTTACATTTACATTGGTGTCCTGAACTGGTATATTATTCCTTCTCACCACTTCCTTTAGTCCTCTTATTCCTTTGCGCTATTATTATCCGAAACTTGGCTATCCCCACTCACATCCAATTTCTAAACTGTTTTGTTTACCATATAAGCTCCTTTAGATTGCGTCGCTATCTTATACCTTATCATTCCTACCATGTGCAGCCGTTCCACGGTTTCCTATGTTATCCTTTGGCTTTATTCTTCGTCTGTGTCTTGGTCTCCGCATGTGACCCCATTTGCCTCACATCTTTTTGTTTTTCAAATTGCATTCTTTCCCACACCCCAGCTGTTTCTATTTTATAAGGCTCATACACCCTGCATTCTTGCATAATAAAGTCAAGTTTTCAATCAGAATCGATAAAGCGGATTCAACACAATCGTTCCGCATCGCTCTCCTTTCATGCGCTTTCATCACAATCACTCCAGTCTCCCTATTTGTGGTCTTATCATTGAAACGCCCACTTTAGATCCTAACTGGACTCAGCAATGCCGCCTTCAACACAGATAATAAGGCAATATTCTACCCCGAGTAAATTCCTCGAATTGCACCACGCACATCGGCCAAAAATTCCAGTGTTCCTTGTGCTACGAGGAGCCTTCGATTCAGTTGACCGTGAGTCCCTAAAAATTTCACTGCTTCGCAAAGGAATGCCGCAGAAACCTATTGAACTCAATGTACCTGCATACTTTGGATAGAGCAAGGGACTGTGGTGGGTTGAGCGAGTCGTTGGAAACCAGGAGCGGTGTTCGTCAGTTCAGTTCAGCTTTTACAACCATTAACCATGCACTTTCGTGCGCCGGTATTGGTGTCTTTTGGTGCTCTATTTCGATGAAAGAGACGAATGGAAGTTGCATTGTTGGAAGCAAACTCAAGTGGTACTAAGGAGACAATGAGTGAATGCACGAGCGCCACTGTTCACGATACCCAGCCATATCATTCAGTATCTCAAACCGTCGGGTATGATCATCCCGAGGTCAGCATCCAGGAACCTATGTGACGCAGACTCCTAGTTAGGGTTTAAATACCCTCGTGCCAGATCTTAGCTTGATCACCCTTGACCTTTTCCCAACCGCTACCTGCCTGGGGGAACATCGTTTGCCATGGCAACCTATTTGGTGACACGCGTAACACATGCCCCAACCAACGTAATCTATGGAGGTCAATCACTTGCTCCAGTGGACGACAGCGGCTGCTTAAAACTCTGCACCTAGCCTCAGCATTGCTCGTCCGGCTGCCCCACCAGATTCGCGCAATGCTGCGTAGACAGCGTTGTTAGAACACCGACAGTCTATCTATATCCTGTTCCCTGAATGGCCATGTTTCTGCGCCGTATAGCAGAACTGGCCGAACTGCCGCGGCATACACTCGACCATTAGCAGACAACCGAATTTCACGACGGCGCCACAGATGCCTCAAATTGGCAAATGCCAACCGAGCCTTTTGTATGCACGCCGACACTTCATCTGCGATGCATCCGCCAGGTGAGATATAGCTGCCCAGATAGCAAAATTTATCTACTTGCTCTATTACTTCCCCAGTGAGGGTGAGACTGGGTGCTGAACCAACCCAATCTTGGAGCACCATTTTACACTTTGAAGGTGCAAAACGCATACCGAACATGGCTACACTAGCACTCAATCTATCCAGAAAGGTTTGTAACTTACCTGGATCTTCACATATTAGCACAATGTCGTCTGCATACTTTAGATCAGACAGCCTGCCACCTGGAAGTAAATCTATGCCACTATCCTCGCACGAGGATAGGGCTGTTTCAAGAATTAAATCTATCACGAAGTAAAATAGAAAGTAAAATAGAGAGAGTGGACAACGCTATCGAACACCACCTTCCTTGGTGAATTGGGGTGAAAAAGTACCGTAAGCTTGGACTCGGCTTCGGCTATCATTGTAGAAGGATTGTATTATTGAAATAAACTTCTCGGGCACATCTTTCAGAGAAATCCAGCGCCAGAGTTTAGAGCAATCGACTGAGTCGAAAGCCGCTTTCAGATCCAGGAAAATGGAAATGTTGGGTCTACGAAAAGAGTGTCTGTGTTCTCGAATTTGACGAAGAGGGAAGATATGATCCATATAACCTCGACCAGGTCTGAAACCAGCCTGGTTCTCACGCGTACACTGTTCACGTGCGGCAGACAATCGACGGAGTACGATCCCAGGGAGAACTTTGGAGACGATGTTGATTGAACCAATTCCTCTGTGGTTTTCACAAGAGGATCTGTCACCTTTCTTGCAAATCGGTATGACGACCGATTCACACCATTCAGTTGGGACCTGTTCTCTCTCCCACACTGAGCCCGGGAGTTTTGTTAACTCCGAGACTAAGGCTGAGCCTCCATCCTTAAAAAACGATGGGGACAGCTCGTCGGGGCCGGAAGCCTTATGACGTTTGAGATAACTTATTTCCGGGGAAACCTCCATTTCAGATTAAGGAGTGATGTCAACTGATAGTTCGTAAAGGATGTGTTATTTTGCCATACCTATTCAATTTCCTTCTAGACGAAATACTGGAGAACGCACTGAGTGGTCTCCAAATTTTCGATTGTGATTTGTATTACGCTGATGATATCCTCGTGTGTATGGAGGATACACGAAGCGCCCTTTATGGATGTTAAATTTTTGTAACTCCATTTGGTATGCGCTTTTCATTTTCAAAGTGCAAGATGTTTAGGTGTCGTCTAACCCGGCTTAGATACTTGAAATCCATGAATTGGCTATAGTGGGATGTTTCTCCTACTCAGATAGTTGCGTGACAAATGATGGTGGCGTAGTCAAAGGAGTAACTACCCGCCTTTCGAAGGCAGCTTACGCCGGACTGAAACGCCTTTGGCGCAGATGTGATTTTTCCTTGAAATTGAATGGTCGTGTATACGGCGACAATTTGCGGCCAGTCCGGCTTCACGGGTGCGAGACCCTTTATTTGCGCGTGGAAGATATTCATCGTTCGATTGCTAACGTTTACGGAGTTTAGCGGGGGTTGGATGGAGCGAGCGTGTAAGCAACTCTGAGGTCAGTCATCGAGTATTTGGTATTGACTCACTGCCAGCTTCGTTACCGAATAGAATTCCGATCAGTAGGTTTCGCTGGTTAGAACGCATACTGAGTATGTCCAGTTATCGTCTACCTCATCACACCTTATTCGCAGTCGGGGCTCCAGTTAGGAGGAAACCCTGTGTAGGGTAACAGATGAAATAGAAACGAGGCACGAACAAAGGAACAGGGTGATTAGGTAGATTAGGTGTCTCCTGTCTTCCAGTTTAGAGTGCGTAAGACTTGGTACTTGGTTGTTGGAAACACTGAAGGCTATTTGTAACTAATCAATAGCAGTGGCTTTTTTGTTGTCCTTTCTTATCAGATCAGAATGCTTGAAGAGTTATCTGTGCACAGTTAGATTATGCATTGTGTTGACCATGGTTCGCCTGTTTACCATGGAAAGCAGCTTTGCAGTAATAGTTTTTTTTTTCAGAAGGATTGTCTATCCTCCTTAAAATGCCTCGTTTCAGTAATCCGTTCTGCCATTTGAACTGTAAAGTCACGAACCATACTCAAATTGAATAGAATAAATGTGCTATTGCGTCAGATGGCAGCAAAACATTCTGGTCACGTGTAACATCATGGTACAGAGAAATACAACGAAGCCAACTTCAGTGGTCCTTGCCAAGCTCACAATGTACACAAAGCAAGTGAGGCTGTGCGTGAAAGCCAAGAAGACTAGCAGAGTTTCCCCAATCTCGATGGTGGTAGCCATGCGGTTTAGGTCGCTGCTACTAACATGCTCTGGGTCCTAAGATTTAAGTTTTAAACCCTACCATCGCCACCCAACGTTGTTGGAGGGCTTCTGTGCTGTTGCCCGGCTAAATACCACACCTGGCCTATTCGAGTCACATGCAGTTTGCTGCTCCCAGCTCCCTGTACAGGCCGTTTCCATTACTGAATAGTAGGTGCATGTGACTAGCCCAAGTGGACGAATAGCATAAGAATCAAAGCACCGGGGTTCGGGCCCCGCCATTTTCAACGCGCTACACATTCGGATTGCCTGAGCTGACATTCAACAGCATACTTCACATCGGCGCTTTTGGATGATATTTTTAAACGATTTAAATCTGTTTGCCCATCCGGAGAGTGGTTTATTGTAACCTCAGAGCTCGCTTTTCGCCGTTACTGAAGCGGCAAAAATTTAGTAAGTGCATTCACCACAAGCACTCAAAGATATTATCTCATTGCTTTCATCAAATGTTAGTTAGTGAGTTAATGATCTTCGGAACTGTGATCACTAGATTTAACGCATCAGTCCAACTCAGAGTCAGGAGGTTCTGATTCCTGGTCTGCACATATGCTTTTCTAGTCCCATTGGAGCCTGCTAATTTTATACTAGTCCCATGAACGAGGGCAGCGCGCAGTAAAGTTCCTTCAACTTTCTCCTACTTTTTTACTGGAGCGACTAACTCCTACATGAAGATAAACCGACTTCTCGCATGTCTCTGATGATGACAATCCTCGCTTCGTGATACAGTATCGGACCCACTTCTGGTTCCATTTACTAATTCGTGGCTCAGTCCTTCCGTATCCCCCTTGGTCGTATTGCGCCAGGTCTTTAGTTGGCCACCAACTCAGAAACACCATCCACAGTAGGGTGTAGAAGCTAGGGCTTGTCGCGAGAGTTGAGTGTCATGTCTTCGGAGCACGCGGCCAAACCACCGAAGGCGCCGTCTTAGCATTTAAGGAATCTTGTGGATGTTCGTGCGGCGCTGTCGAACCTCATCATTGAAAACCCGATCTCCCCAATTTACTTTCAAGATGCGATGTAAGCACCAATGGTCTAAGACCTTGAATTTTATTATATCTTGTACTCGTAGCAGCCATGTTTCACGGCCACAAGAGAAGGTGCGACAGATGGAAGCCTGCTAGACCCAAAGTTTGGTGTGTAGGCTTACTGCGCATCGGTTCCACAACAGGCTAAGGACTTTCCAGAGGGCTCTTTTAGCTCCGTCTATACGAATTCGGATTTCATTCTTGGTCTGACCGTTTGGCCTGATTTTCGAGTCAAGATACCCAAACACTTGTTTAATTGAGTAAGCTCCCTGTTCATTGAGAGAGACTTCATTAGGGTAGAAGTTTCTGTCAAAAATATCTTGGTTTTCGACTTGGTGATCTGTATTTCAGTCTGTGTTTCACACACAACTGAGTCTAGATAGTTTGCCAAACAAATCATAGTAAAATAATCTTTATGGAAAAGCGAAAGTTTTTCGATTTGCTTGTGGTCAGAATACTGCCAGGTTGTCCAGACCAAGGCAGGTGGATTTTCTTGGAGAATTCACAAACGGATCCTTTGACTAATCCAAGCCTATTGGGCAGAGAGGGAGGGGTGAAAACTGCAATTCATTGGGGAGCCGTTGTCCAGTTCTTCGGTTCTAAAGCTATTTGGACGGGGCCCAACGTCCAAGGTGTCCAACATGTCTCGATGCCCAATCTAGCCAATGACCATTGCCACAACGGTGTGTGAGAGTGATTCATGCGCCTCTTTTTGGTTTGTTTGGAATCAGGGTTTTTAGCCAACTCCCGTGGGTGGACTGTCAGTGGTTCACCGACCTGGTTGTAGCCCCGGATGTTCTCTTTTCGTCCTCTCAATTTGGTGGGAAAACATCGTCATGGGAATGCAGTGAGTAGGGCTTCCTGAATAGAAGCTATTTGAGACACTTGCTCTTGTAGGAGCATTTTGTGAGATGCATGGGAAAGGTGATAAGCGACAACCTGAGACACTCACCTCGACCATACTGAGGCTTTCGGAGGCACGTTTTGATCTCTAGTCCACTAACCTGGAAAAGCTAGTTGATACGACCAACAACAGATTGGAGGTTTCCGACGGTGTCCATAAATAAGACGACATTGCCCGCAAACTGGAGATCCGCGATCCATCCCCCTGCACTCTTGGGGTAGCCAATGAGTGCTGACTGCTTTATCCAATCTGCGGTGTATTTAGACAACCCCAGTTATAGGGGACAGTCTTGCCTGATTCCAGAGCCTAATGTAAATTCAGCTGATCCTTCTCCGTGCGTAAAGACCCCTGCCCGGGCACCTGATTAGTATTACTTCAAAACCTGATGAACTTCTCGGGCATCCTGTCGTACCTCAGTATGTACCACAATGATTCTTTAGTTACAGAATTAAGGACCGAGGTCGACGATGCGCGCTGTAGTTGATTGTTGGAACTTCTAGTGTTGTTCCTTGACCCTGCGGGTAGTGAAGAGTTGCTGAAAACAACCTCTTCCGTGGTGAAACCGTCATTGGTTCTGGCCGCTGCAAAGCTGTTAGACAGTTTCGCCGCAGACCAGTTGGCCACAATATGGATGAAGCTGATAGTTCCTTACTTTCCGCATTTCCGTCTATCATCCTCTTTGCAAATAGGAACTGAAATTGCGGTTGTCCATCCCTTTGGAAACACTTCCGTTTACCAAGTGAAGTGGAGAAAAGGGTGCAGGGGATCAACTAGAGTTGATAGAATAACTTTGAACAGTGCTGGAGGTGTCCCGTCCTCTTCAGGGGCCCTTCTGCTTTTCAGAGAAGTGCCTGTCTTACCTTAATTGTTTCTCCCGCTCAATGATGAGTTATCATGCCTTATTGAATTTATTCGTGAACTACAATGGTCTCAGTTGAGTAATATACTTCCAATGTATTCCTTTACACAGAAGTAAACCACATGAATCTTGTGCTGATAAAGCCCTTCCCACTATCTTCTCATGGCGGAGTTGTTTTCCCACCGAAGTGGGAGGACAAAAAGCAAACATCCGGGGCTAAAACCGGCTTAGTGAGTCACTACCAGTTCTTCTAGGGGCTAAAAACTCATTCCAAACAAACCAAGAACAGGCGTACGAATCACTCTCACCCATACCTTCGTTATGGCGATATTCACCGGCTAGATTGGGCATCGAGGTACATTGGACACTGGACGTTTGACCCCGTCCAAAGGGTGTATGATCCGATGAACTTGACACCGGCCCCTATGGATTACGGTTTCCCCACTCCATCCCTCTGCCTTGCGGGTCGGGCTTTGGCTAACCTAAAGCTCCGGTTGTGAATTACCTAAGAAAATCCACCTGCCTTGGCCTTGGTAACCGGGTAGTATTCCCCCCACGTACAAATCATGGAACGTTTTTCCTTTTAATAAAGATTATTTTACTATGATTTGTTTTGCACACTGTTGAAACCTAAANTGTGAAAAAATATATAACATATATTTGAACAGTGATGGTGGTGTCCTTTCTGCTCCATGGGTCTTTCTACTTTCCAGAGAAGTGCCTGCATTAAGTTAACTGTTTCTCGTTGCTCACTGATGAGTTGTCAGGCTTTAATAAATTTTTCTCGTGAACTAAAATGATCATTCGATGCATTGTAATAATAGTATCACTAGATTTTATAGCTCCGCCATCAATAATTCGTTAGTGAATCGCATTCGTGTTTTCCATCGATACCGTCCATTTCCTGCTAACTGTGGTGTAATTTCTCTGTTTGGTCTTGGAATTGATTATTTGGAAGCATTTTTCTCTATTCCCAGTTCGTTGATAGATTTAAACACTGCTTCACTTTCGTTTCTCCTCCTCAAGGTGGTTCTTTTGTGGATGCAATGGCCGGTGCCATCGAGAACGCAGCGGCTCTGGTACTCGGTGTTTCGCAGTCTTTCAAAAATTCTCCGCATTGTAGACAGGAGGTGCGGTATGCGTATAAACTGGGTGTTCCTCTTTATCCACTCCAACTGGAACCGGATTTCACAGCAGATGGTTGGCTCGGTTTGGTCTTGGCCACCATAATCTACATCCCTCTGACCGATGATTCCATGGTTGTAGATGCCGTGGATCAGTTGGCCATTCAGTTGGGTGATATCGGTCGATGTCCACCACCGTTGCCAGACACCGTGGACATTCCGGAATTTCTACGATCCGGCTCATTGATGACGTCATTTTCCAGTTTTTCCGATCAATATCCTTTGTACACGCGCGAAAATCGTCGGCCATCTGTTGTGACTGGAAGTACTCGTGCCAGCATGTTGCGGGATGTTGAACCGACAGGATACCTCAGTAATTGTCTCTTTTTGTCTCCTTATTGTCTGTCTTATTGCATATGAGCTGCTTTTTCTCATGCGTCTGCGTGATACGTACACCAATGTTTTACTGTGCAGAGCCCTTCCAGCCTTACTTAAATGTATGCATTCATCCACTGGTTCATACAGGTCGCGTTCGGCCTTCTGGATAGGGATCTCGTGACCGATGGCTAGAGACACTGAGCGATATGGTTGAGTGTCGCATATAGTAGAGCTCGTGTATTTACATATTATCCTTGCTCTATTTTCACACTAATTCTGCTCTCAACATTCCATTCTTCCTTCTACTCTTTTGTCGAAATAAGCAACCGAAAGACAGCAACCGGAACCACCGCACGAGAGTGCAGGGTTAATGGTTGTGTGCACCATGCATCCAGATGGGTTGATGTTACATTCACACAGACGTGTATATACACTTTGTGACCCATATAAGTAAACTTACAACAAAATCAAACAATGAGTATGTGGGCATTAAACCAGTTCTGTTGAAAGTGGTCCAATATAGAACAGTTTTCGACAGTTGGAATACGTGTTTGGTATTTCACCAGATTGATTTCCTCAACGTTCGATATTTACGGAGCCACAGCGATTGAACTATGGCCATGAAGGTACAAAACCTCAACCAATGCAAGCGGTCACAGATTGATCGTGTTCACGGATGCGTGGACACGTCTCATCTTGTTAACAAAAACCGACTGGGCTTCCTATCTATGTGTTGATAATATAATTCGAAGTTGTTTTTCCTAACATCTCTAGCCACTCAGGCTGCAAAGTTTGTCCACTTTCCGTGTCAATTATCCAGGCAATAGGATTACAGAAACGGTATCACAGGCATTGCAAGTAGATTACAGAACACCATTATACTGTGATGTGGTTAGCTCAGCAAAATATATCACTCACTGAGCTCTCCACTCAATCGTACAATGTCGCATGTTCTCTTTAACACAGATGATTTGTATTTCGCCTGTTCGCGGAGCTTGGCGATTTGTTTGCAAACGTTTCATAACCAGCCGAGGTGACATCACCGGTGTTTGTGAAGTGGCATTCACTTCACTTCACCGAGCCTTTTGTATGCACGCCGACACTTCATCTGCGATGCATCCGCCAGGTGAGATAT
>UZAN01055146.1:0-12230 GCA_900618425.1 Echinostoma caproni | reverse complement strand
GTGCATGCCGACTTCTGCGGACCATTTCTCGGTCAGTACCACACACTAGTACTCATTGATTCCTACTGAAAATGGCCGGAAGTATTCCTAACCGGCACATCAACCACGTCGTTCGTGATGAGAGTACTACGAAAGTGTTTCAGTCAAGAGGGTGTTCCACAATGGTTTGTGACTGATAACGGATCGCATTTCTGTGCGGTGAAATTAAAGGCTTGGATGGACAGACTTGGCTGCAGACATTTGCGAACAGCACCACGCCATCCCTGTTCAAACGGTGCAGCGGAAAACCTGGAGAAAATGGGGAAGAGTGCCATAGCTTCTGCAAATCCAAGGACAATCTCAGATTTGGAGACACTCTTAGATAACTTCCTACTACAATACTGAAATGCCGCACATGCTACCACCAAAGAGATTCCGGCAAAACTGTTCGAGGCCAGAAGTCTTTGGTCCTGACTACGATGCCTGGATTCAAGTGACGTTGTATACCTCAGAGGAAACGACCTGAGACCATCGAAAGGAAGCATTACCCGTAAGATTGGTCGAGCCATGGTCGAGATCACAGACCAAAGAGATGGAACAGTTCACCGACGTCATACCTTACCCGTAAGATTGGTCGAACCATGGTCGAGATCACAGACCTAAGAGATGCAACAGTTCACCGACGTCACATCGATCAAAAACGAGACTCCTACTCCGATTGAGGACCCGGCCGATGAAACCCAAGAAAACCCATCCTGTAATACACCGCCAACAGCCACAGAAGACCATGCACAGCAACCCTCTACTCCGGGAACGTCTACTGACGAGAATACCCCGCTAGCACTCCGAAGACCAATCAAGAGCAAGCCAATTCGACGAGGCTCTTTTGAGGGAGGAGAGTTGTAGTGATTCGGATCTACGAGATCACGACTACCCTGGAGCAGCGCGGTACAGTTTCCGGACATTGGTAGTCAATTGACCGTGAGCGCTGACGCCAGTAGCACGTGCACAGCTAGTCAATCGACCTTGAGCAATGACGCCAGTAGCACGTGCAAAGCCTCCGGATACACGTCATTGGTGGACTGTTCCAGCCAATCAGATACAATGCAGAGAAGAGCAGTATGACGCAAGATGTGATGCAATATGAATGGTGGAAACTAAGGTAACTAATGATATTCTTTTGTGCACATATCTATTCACTTTCAATTCCTTCGCCTGTCTTATGGCCTTTTGCCTCGCGTCTCGATCCTGCGGGTTATTGCAAGTTCGAGCCATTGTGGTCTAGTGCCACCGGATTTCTATGTCGTGTTCCGTGATTACTATTGCGTAATTCGTGTCCTGAATTCTGTTCGTAATTTCACTACTACTACTTCTACGATCCCCAAAATGATTCCCCATGTTTAGTCGACACTTCTGCTTCATGAGCTTGAGTTCATGTTTCCTAGTGCCGTGTTGGGGAGCTAATGTGAGGAGACTCTGCGCTCCTATCCCTGATATTTCCTTCATGATTCTGAAGGTTTCTATCAGATACTCCCGCATTCTCCTTCTTTCTAATGAGAAACGCCCTAGAGCCTCTAGCTTTTATTCATATGTCTTCCCCCATCAGACTTCAACCATTCTGGCGACCGATCTCTGAAATTTCTCTTAATAGGGAGCATTCTTCTTGAATAACGGTGACCAAGCCTGTTGATAATACTCTAGGTGTGGTTTGAATATGGCTTTGTAAACGGGAATGAAGAATTCTGGTTGTATGCATGATAGGACGGACCGTAGTCTAAATAATTTCCCCTAGCCTTGCGCACTGTCCTCGCACATAAGTGAGACCACTTATAATTGTTCGATATCACTACCCCCAAGTCCTTAACCCGAGTAGCGGGTTCAATAGCGAACTAGTGCTCTTCCTAGTGAACTTCCAGTCGGTCAAATGACCCCTATGAGCACATGACTCTTCGTTGCGTTAAGACTTAGGTCCCATTCATTTACCCCTCTGGCTACTTCCTCTCAATCCCGCTCCAGATCACTTATCCACTTCAAACCAACCACTTTGGCGTCATCTGCAAAAATGTAGCACGATGAAATTAGAGTATTTGGCAAGGCGTTTATGTAGAGGACGAATAGAAGCGGTCCTAGTACTGAGGCTTGTGGAACTCTGCTAGTCAGCTGAACCGGTGTTGATCGTTTCCAGCCTCTCTCAAGGCTCAGCCATGTTCGGAATGGCATGCGGCTCTTTCGCTTGTCCTTTTGGGTATTTGGAATAGGATGAAAGCCGACTTGCACGCTAGACCGGTTGCACTGGTCTTTGGTTGCAAGTCTTCCAGGTGAATTCGTGGCACTTAAGCCCCAAAGTATCGTTAACTACTCAGATTTTGCACAACGGCTCTCGCATCACACGCATGAGGTGCACGCTGCTACCACACGGCAGCAAACAGAACCCATTTACGTACCAAAGGACTTTAGGTGTTGCACGCACCTGTTATTTCGTATAAACAGCACCCAGACAGCTTTGAAAGCACCGTTTTGAACAGGCAAGTCAGAAGGAAAAAACACTGCGAGAGGAATTCCTTTCGTATACTCTCATCGGTCGCGTACGTATAACATCGAACAGCATCGGTCGCGTACGTATAACATCGAACAGAATAGACAAATGAAGCGAATTAAGAAATCTTTAGTTAGAATTAACAATGTGTGTGTGCATGTGTGTGTGCATCACACACACTGTACACATCCACACATGCACACACACATTGTTAATTCTAACTAAAGATTTCTTAATTCGCTTCATTTGTCTATTCTGTTCGATGTTATACGTACGCGACCGATGAGAGCATACGAAAGNATACGAAAGGAATTCCTCTCGCAGTGTTTGTCTTCTGACTTGCCTGTTCAAATTCATTACGGGATCGAAATGTTTCAATAGGTTTTGTCTGAAAGGCAGAATACGAGGTGCAGTATCACGTCCTAGACAATGGCGCTCAGGACTAATAAGAACTCATTTTTAAACTATTTCAAGGAATATAGAAGCTCAACAGTCATCTGAGGCTCTCTTGAAGGCTATGACGTTCGAGCTACTTACCACATTTTCTGGTAGACTATTCCAGTAAGGTAGTAAGCGACTTGTAAAGAACTTGGCTCGAATGTCCAGCCTTACAGGACTTCGTTGTAGCCTTAAACTATGTCCCCTACTGCCACTTGAGGGGATGAACTTTAACATGTCCTCAAACTTNATCTTAAAGACTTCTATGAGATCCCTCCCTACTCTCCTTCTTGCCAAAGAGTACAGATTAAGCTCCTCAAGTCTTTGCTCGTAGCTCTTACCTCTTTGTCCCACCATCATCCTTGTAGTCAGGCGTTGCACTCTTTCAAGACATCCGATGTCTTTCCGAAAGAAGGGTGTCCATGCCTGAACACAATATTCCAGGTAAGGCCTGACTATGGCTTTTTATAGAGGGACGAGAACCTCGGGTCTCCTACATGTAATCGTGGAGTGTACACGACAGAGTTCCCCATCTAACTATTTTGGCTGCCCTCTGGCATTGCTGAGAGGGTTTGAAGCCGTGTGATATAACTAATCCCAGGTTCTTAACTTCCCTCTCTTAAGCTGAATTTCATTGTGTATGTCAAGTTCAGCTTCTGCTGTTAGAAGCTGACATTTAGCTAGGTTCAGCGGAAGATCCCACTTTTCGGACTACCGTATAACCGCTTGCATATCCTGATATACGTTCACTCCAGACACCTCGAGGTCATCCGCGAACCTAAAGCACAGGTTGTTCATTCTTCGTGGCAGATCATTCACGAACATCAGAAATAGCAGTGAGCCTAGCACAAAACTCTGAGGGACACCGCCAGTTATGTTGGCCGGCACCGAAAAGTGCGTACCAACATTGACCTGGAAGGTGCGATTAGTTACAAAGCAGTATACCCACCTCCTAAATTTCCCCCTAATTCCGAAGAATTGCATTTTTGGTCTAACTTCTGTTGATTTACGGAGCCAAAGGATTTGCTAAAGTCCGGGTAACAGACATCGACATGCCGTTCCTCGTCTAAGCGTCGTGTGACTTCATCGACGAAGGCAAACAGATTTGATAGACAAGACGTCCTCTTAATAAAGCCATGTTGAGCTGGCGTTAATAGCTCACACCCTACTAGGTAAGCGGTCATATGATTACGTACCATCTTTTCTACACATCAAGGACTGATGTGAGTGGTTTTCGGCCCTTTGTTTTGACCCAGATTTATGCAGATCAACTACCGTCTCTCTTTTCGAATCTCCCGATATCTCACTTTTATCTAGAGATGCCTGGAACAGCTTTGTCAGAAGCCCTTGAGGTAGAGGTCCGACAATAGCGAGATGGATCCCATCGGATCCCGCTCTCTTGAACTTGTTCAGAGATGCTAACTCGTGATAGACTTTGTCTGGTATCACAGTTATTTCGGTCAACTGTGATGTCACACTGGGATAATCGAATCTATCTGTTATACATAACGGTGCCGGCTGTCTATACACTCCCTTAAAGAAAGCCAGAAGGTTATTTGCTTTGTCTTCCTCACTTAATGCAAGACGTCCATCAGTGCTTTCTAACGTTCCAATCCCCTCTCTTGATGCCTTTTTAGATTAAACGTAAGCATAGAACCTCTTCGGGCTCAGTTTTATTTTTATCGCAATCCCATGCTCATAGTCGTATTTTCATAGCTTGCGCATGGTTTCTTGCCACCTTGTAGCTACACCATGCCTGATACCAACTGAGCCTTTTGTAACGTGCCCACTTTCGACTCTTTGTGGGGATTTTCCCGTCTAAACATGATTTCCACCACGTTGGCGGTTGTCTGAGTCGCCTGGGCCTTAGAGGTGCAAACTCCTCTGTGAGCTTCAGTAAGCCATCTTTAATTGCATTCCATCTCTCTTCGATGGTAGGCTCAGCTTTTGACGGTTTCCAGCTTGAGGGTAAGGCTGCCGCTCGAAGACTCCCTTCTTGTACATCCACATACAACCGGACCATTTTGATCCCTGACTTAGTATACTGCTCCAGTACCTTCAACTGAAAAACTGCGTGGTCTCTTCTGCCTAGGGGGCCTCTATCGTGAGAATAACGAAATCTGACCGTGCTCAAGATATAGCTAAGTTAGGAATGGAAGACCTCTGGCTGAGACGGAACCGGTTGGGTTCCCTCACATGCTGCACAAGCGCATATGAATGGATCCACTCCATTATTGCCTATCACACAGTTCCTTTAGGAGCTCGTTATTCTTCCCAAACTATTCTAGGAAGGTTTAGATCACCCACGATGAGAAACCTGTGGGCCCTTCGAAGCACCTCTTGTAGGTCACGCATCAGTTAATTATCCTTAGTCATCGTTGAATTTGGTGCCCTATAAACACAGACAATGCCTATAGGTCCCGATCCAACCAATAGGTGGCAAGCAGTAACCTGAATATTATGAGTAGTCTACTGCAACGGCCCCCCCTATTGGTGACAGGTAGTCCGCGCAGCTAAGATGACTCCATCCCTGGCCTTCCGTCGGCTTTATCCTGCCTATATTCGGTATACTCCTGTAAACCGAGGACCATATCTTTACTCTTCTCAGTGACAGCCATGACATCTGCTTCTGCTGTCCTGGTCTTTAGATTCCCCCACTTGCCTCGGAGGCTGCAGGCATTTGTTTACCAGATAGCCAAATCAGGGGACCTGAGCTTTATTTTGCTCGGGCCGTTTCTTGTTGGGTTACCCTCGGACGTAAGCCCGAGGGAGGGTCGAGTATTTTACTTAAAAGGATGGTGATTTCGGAATCACTTTCACATCCCATTTAATGATATCATTTCAATTCTGATGTCCTCAACGCCTAAATCGTACCTCTGCGAACCGTTAAAGAGTTCAACACTTGGATTAGTAAGCACTAAAACGTTTAGTGATAAGTGTGAAATATCTATAGATATTTCACTAGTATTCAACCGAAAACTTTATATACCAAGAGCAATTCGAATATTCCAGTTACGCGCGAACTTACCACAATGTCCAAAATAGTCAAGGGATTGTCCGGCATAGAACTGAGCAGACTCTTTGTTCCTGCTCCAGATTGTGGCACTGGAGATCATAGCCTTAAACTGCAACGAGAGCAATCCAGGTTAAAGTTGAGGGTCAGGTTCTTCACAAACCGTCTGGTGCCTCCTTGGAGCAGACTACCGGAAACTATCATCAGCTGCTCAACAGTGGTGGCCTTCAAAAAGGCCTTGTATCTGTGCTGGGACGTGGTATTTCCGGAGCTGGCCACTTAAGAGGCAATGAAGGAACAAGGTGAGTTCTTTTCTATATTCATGCATCTCATTTATACATACCTGGTGGATGTGATACTGCATCTAAAAATTCTGCCTTTCAAAAACAAAAAGCAGAACGAACGTTTGACAAGCAGTTTCGGAATCCAACGCAACTAGCTGACAACACAACGATCCGGACGCATGATTGCTTCCGACCACTTCCGTCCTGTGCAAACTGAACGATTTAGGATTGTCTCTAACCAACCAAGGCAGCTCCTCGGGCCCCAAAATTGAGCGAAGCCCCAACAGCAGACACCTGCAAAAACGTGGGTATTAGGTCTTTGTAGATCTGACCTTGTAGTCAATAAAGCGGTCGTCTTAGTGGAGGCCATATTGGAAGAAGAAGAATGACAGAGTTGTCCTCAAGTTTCAGGAGTGACACGGTAGGTCAGCACGGGGACACGACTTGTACAACTAGCACACCCCTGAAGAGGGCACCAGAGTCCAGGGGACAGGATTGCACAATAAGATGTGCAACTCCACCCAAGGAGGTCGATGTTGAGGCCCCAAAAAACGTGGGTTCTCTTCGGGTGCTCCAACCGAAGAGAAATTTGAAATAGAGGGAACTAGGGAGTTCGTTATTTTGGGTGACTTTAACATTCCAGCCATCAACTGGGAGGCTGGAAGCGTGCCAAGAAGATCCACGAATGAAGCATTGCTACAATGGGTGCAACTACACAGACTGGTTCAACATGTTACGATGCCAAAAACACCGCGGGGTCAATCGCCCTCACTACTAGATCTATTGATCACAAAGTGCCAAAAGGATATTAGTGAATTAGGAGCGGAGGTACCTCTGAGCAAAAGTGATCATATAGTGATGAAGGCTTTACTTTCCATGTAAAAGTATTGTCCCCAACAGCCTCCATTAGGTGCTATGGCAAGCTACGGATTGAAGAAATGAAAAGGGCTGCGGCAACAATGTCCTGGGTGTCCAACCACTTTGACCCTACTCTAGAAGAAAGATGGGAAGCAGTCAAAAACAGACTGCTGAGGCTAACAGCGGAGTTTGTAACGCTTAGGCCATTCAAAGAACAACGGTAGCCTCCGTCTTGGTGGCCAAGAGTGAAGAGGGCAGTAAACATCCGGAGGAAAAGATTGGCAGCGTACGTCAAGTACCGCACCAGCCAGGCATATGACAGCTATAAACAGGTCCGTAACAAACCCAAAACAGTTCAAAGACAAGAGAAGTTCCGTTTCGAGCGTAGGTTAGCTGGGTCGAAAAATGCGAATCCAAAAGGATTCTATGCCTACGTACAATCTAAAAAGAGAACGAGGGAAAATGTGGTCTGGATGGCCATCTGGCGCTGACAGGTCGGGAAAAGGCTAGGACACTCCTGGAAGCGTACAAAGGAATATATCGCTTACCACTTGAGACCCCAGATAACCCGGACTGGCAGAGAAAATACAAATCACTGGGTTAATTTGACCTGTGGGTGAACGAAGAAAATGTCAGGGGAGAGCTATGTACCCTGTGTAAATACAAAGCTGATGAGCCAGACGGAATCCATCCGGCCGTATTTCAACCACTGGCCGAAGTCTTACCTCTACCGGTGATGTTGCGTTACGCGGCCTCACTCAGGGAGGGAAAACTTCCTGGAGAATGGAAGACGACAACAGTGGTGGGTATATACAAGGGTGGCCCCAGGCAAAAGTACACGAACTATAGAACAGTTAGCCTTACATGCGTTCTAAGCAAATGCCTAGATTGCATCGTGAGGCGACAATTATGTGAGCATCTTTTGGTGCACAACATTATAACACCCGTGCAGCATGGATTTGTGACAGGCATGTCCTATCTGACAAATTTGCTGCTGTTCCTAGACGATGTGACCAGGAGACTCCATGGAGGCCTTACTGTAGATGTCTGTTACATGGACTTCAGTAAGGCTTTTGACT
The DNA here is from genome assembly GCA_900618425.1 of Echinostoma caproni. Lineage (NCBI taxonomy): Eukaryota > Metazoa > Platyhelminthes > Trematoda > Plagiorchiida > Echinostomatidae > Echinostoma > Echinostoma caproni. The sequence goes on along the minus strand of UZAN01055146.1, from coordinate 4,043 downwards.
CAGTCAACCAGAGATAACTGGACCACAAGATGCAAACAGTGGGCATTACAAGGAGGGCCAGGACCTGGGTGAATAACTTTATCACGGAAGGAACTTCAGAGTAAGAGTTGGCACGTGAACTGCAGATCCAGCAAATGTGACTGGTGGCGTACCCTAGGGGTTTGTACTGGGCCCATTACTCTTCCTCATCTTCATCAACGACCTATCGTCGGGGCTGCGGAACCTGTGCTACCTGTTTGCTGAAGATGTGAAGGTGGCCGCGCAGACCTGGATGAAGACATTGAAGCTATACTATCCTGTTCACATACGTGGGACCTGCCACTAAACCTAGCCAAATGTCAACGGCTAGGGTCAAGAAGGGCCGACATCCCTGATCAGATAGGGCAGTTGATGGAGGTTACGCTTGCCAAGGACCTACGGGTGGTGGTCTCTAGGGCATTCAAGCCCCCAGGTAATGCATAGCGTCTGCCAATAAGGCTCGGAGCGAATTATTTAGGATAAAGGCTACGTTGTCCTGCAGAGACCCGCAGGTTCTGGTCCCGCTTTATAAGTCTATCGTTCGGCCACATCTAGAGTACTGTGTCTAGGCATGGGCACCATACTTACAGAATGACCTAGGTTGCCTGAAAAGAGTCCAACGGATAGCCACCCGAATGGTATGTGGTGAGAACCACAAGGATTACGAGGACAGATTTAAGGACTTAAACTTGTTTTCCCTTCGACGCAGACGCATGAGGAGTGACCTAATTGAAACGTTCAAAATAATGAATGGTCTGTCGGGCATCAAAAGCGAGGAGCCATTCTCTGCGACCTTGGAAAGTGGCATCAGAAGGCACAGCCTCAGACTCAGCGCCATAACAGTAGGCTGCAACTCCGGGCAAGATTCTTCACCAACAGGGTGATCCCACTGTGAAATAGGCTGCCAGAACACGTGGTCAGATGCAGCACTGTAGTGGAATTTAAGACCGCACTGGATGAGTGTTGGAGAACATTCTACCCAGAAGCGGCCTACTGAGGAGTAGGAAGCTAGCCTGTACGGTTTGATGTTACAGATGTGGATGTATGCTAGAAAAAGGTGTTCTCTGTTAGGTATTTTCTGTGAATCTACCAGGTGCCAACATTTTACATTTTATGGCAATTCCGCCAGGTGTCAATGGTCAGGGTCAGGGTCATCCATACTAACCTATGGCAGCTTGGCCCAGGCCTAGACCGCTAAGTCTCATCTGTCTATTTTAGGAAACACCCCAGCTGGGAACGTATACTGAGGACAGAGGCAACTAGACCCACCAACGGTGGGTCGCTGAAATCAGCAATACGAGGTGTTGGGAGCTACAAACACCCGCCAAAAACACAACAATCTGGACGCTCGATTGACTGGAAGCCACATTTCATCCTGTGCCTACTGAACTGAACTGAACACTATATGAGGTAATTCGTAGAATCAATGAGGGCCTACCGGTAGAGGTATGCTATCTGGGCTTCCAGAAGGCATTTGACTCGGTCAGCCACCATCTGTTGGAGCATAACATGAAATTATTAGGAGTAGATGGGCAAGTCAGGAGCTGGATAATGGGCCCTTATGCGCAGCGGACTTTTAGTGTCAAAGGAGGAGCTCACACATCCCAAGAAGAAGTGGTCACAAGCGGCGTACCCCAAAGATCTGTACTTGGACCACTGCTGTTCCTGCTGTACATTAACGACCCAGCACGGGATCTCCAAAATCCCCGTTTTCTGTTTGCAGATGACGTCAAGATAGCTGGATGGAATCTAGCAAGGGATATAAGGACAGTACAAAGATGGGCCGAAAAATCGGACCTGTCACTAAATGTCTCTAAATGTCAGATACTGACGACCAGAAATGACGGGGAGACAGCAAGGAGCCTGTCGACACAAAGGGTGCACGAGGCAAAGGATCTAGGCATAGTGGTGACGCGGGATTTCAAACCCAGCACCCAATGTTTGAAGTCCACAAACAAAGCCAGGGGACACCTGATTCGTCTATGCGCAACAATGACGTGCAGAAAACCAGAGGTCTTTGTCCCCCCATCCAAAAGCATCGTTCGCCCGTATCTGGAATATTGTGTGCAGGCTAGGGCTCCTTTCTTTCGGAAGGACGTCGATACCTTAGAGAGGGTTCAACGTCTAGCCACGAGGATGATAGCTGGGCAACAGGGGAAGAGCTATGAACACTGACTCATCAATTTAAATCTGTTCTACCTCACACGGAGGCGGATGAGAGGAGACCTAATCGAGACATTTAAGATCATCAAGGGTATGTCAGGTCTTAGGTTTGACAACGTGTTGTCTTGGGTTCCGCACGTAGGCACGCGGCGACCTAACTTACGGTTGCAGCAAAGCCACTCCAGGCTGCAACTGAGAGCAACGTTTTTCACTAACAGGGAAATTCCGTTGTGGAACCGGTTGCCGCTGTTAAAGGGTAAGCTGTAGTACTGTGAATGCTTTTAAAAAGGCACTTGATGAGTGCTGGACAGCGGTTTTCCCTGAGGCAAGCTTTTAGTACCACCTATAACCTAACCACAAGGGATGTGATACGACACCACATATTTCTCTTTCAGAAAAATTGCATATCGAATTGTTGAAACCCAAGGAAACTCGTCGACAACACACAAATGTGAACGCTCGATTGGCAAGAGCCACAATTCGTCCTGTGAGAACTGAACAAATATGACTTCGAGTTTAACTTAGCCCGAGGTGTAAAAAACAACCTCAATAGCTTCTATGCCTACGTGCAACACAACGCACGCATACGGGAGTGTGTAGAGCACTAGCTGTGCCCGAAGCAGGCATAGCTACGTGTAACCGCGATAAAGTGGAAACCCTACTTAAGTTCTTCAAAAGCGTGTAAAGGACCTCAGCTAATGTGGATAATCCGGGTACAACAAGATCAGCTGATACGTCAGAGTTATCCATAATCGCCATCTGTGAAACAGATGTACATCGGGAACTCCAGACGCTCAACAAGCATAAGTCAGCAGGTCCAGATGGAATACATCCAGCCATACTGCAGCCACTGGCCGGTGTTAGCCGGGCCGCTGATTGTACTTTTTAGGGAATCAGTGCAAACTGCCACGCTGGCCCAGGACTGGCGTACGGTAAGTGCGGTAAGCTGAATTCGACATCAATACTTCTAAAATACATCTAAAAGCCAGTCGTTTCTAGAAAACCAAATAGTTGGGATGCCACGCCACTAAACTTGCGTAGAGCTACCGTGGTATCATTGCACAAGGCTGGACCGAAACACAAAGCAGAAAACTACAGATCCGTTAGCCTAACGTCAGTTCTATGTTAGTGCCTGGAGCGGCTGATCAGAAGGCAGATTTGCCTACATTTGACTAGTAATCGACTCCTGACACCGGTACAATATGGCTTTGTGTAACGGAAATCATGTCTTACGAATCTGCTTGTGTTCTTAGATAAACTCACTCAACGAATGGATGAGGAGAAAAATTTAGAAGTTTGCTACTTAGACTTCTGTGAAGCATTTGATTCTGTCAGCCATCGGTTGTTGAACTTCAAGGTTCGGAGCCTGGGCCTAACGGGTGAAGCCAGGGACTGGATTGTAGCCTTTTTGAACAACCGCACCTTCCGGGTCAAGGTGGGTGACTACATTTCTAACCATGAGATGGTTACAAGTGGGGTTCCCCAGGGCTCAGTACTAGGCCCCCTACTGTTTCTCATATTCATCAATGATCTGGCGCAGGATCTTCAAAATCCGTATTTGACGTTTTCTGATGATGTCAAAATGACAGGGTTAGACTTACAAAGGGACCTAGAGGTAGTCCATCGACGGTTGATCAAATGGGACCTACCTTTGAACCTAAACAAGTGTAGGCTCTTAGCAACGAGGGTGAGGGTATACTTGCTGAATGGAGCTCCCATGCAGCAGGCCTCGCAAATGAGGGACCTAGGGGTTCTTATGACCCAGGATTTCAAACCATCAACCCAGTGCTCCAAGGCTGCAAATAAGGCTAGGGGGTAGCTGTTCAGGCTGCGCTGCAGTAATATGCAGACGGCATGAGGTG
>UZAN01055141.1:0-11612 GCA_900618425.1 Echinostoma caproni | reverse complement strand
CCCGTGCTCACTAGTGTTCCACGTTTTCTATGCCTGTGATGATTTAATTTCTGCCCCATTCCTTTTGTGTGTGTGCATGTGCGTGTCACATTTTACTGTTGTCTTTCGCCTTCCGCCATCTTGAGCTGTTTCTCTCAACTGTGTATTTAAACGAGACTTCCAGAACGATGCTTCCATACAGTCTGTTGTCTTCAATCGTCCCACTCGTGCTGCACACGAATGATTTTGTTCATATTGCCTTTTTTAAACGATCATGGTATTACGGTATTACTTTTTTAAATCCCTTCAATCCATTCATCTATTCAAACGACTACTCTGGAATGCAGCTCTGTTGGTTTGCTTCTTTCTATAAAACCGATTTTGTTTTTCAATCTCCCCTGTCCCCGACTACGCACACACATGGGTCGACGACATGTCGTCGTCAGTTGTGCAGGGGATCATTTCAACCCCACATTGTACTGAGCAGAAGGTTGATTAGAGCACCAGATCAATAGCTAACTTGTCAGTAAAGAACAAATTATATTTACATCCACTCTTTATCGGATGGTTTTGATCGATGAAACAGACGTGCTTGCACGGATCCTGTTAATTGACTCACTTGTCTGAGAACGGAACCAACGGTATACCGGGGTGCACGAACGGTACACTAGTCAAAAGCTCACTATCACTGCGGTGAATTGATGTGGTCAGTGTGTGTGTGCGTTGTTTTGGGCTCCCTTTTTTGCTCGTGGAGCCCTTTTTCGCCTTGAGTAGTATGGCCAAACGCCCTGGGGTTGGGGGGGGGGGATTCCATCACCCTCATTCAGTTCTTCAGTGTGGCGGCCTAAACATAATTTGGCAAGGTGGAATTGTGTACTCGTTAAGAACCAGCTGTGTCGTATTGATAATGTTACTCTGCGGGTATGGGGCCCTAGATACACTTATTTTTGAGTTAAGGTTAACAAGGTGCTTTAACTAACGACAGTTCGTTAAGTAACTAAATTTTCCGCATTAGCACTGTACGTTTGCAATAACAAAGTATACATTGCCGAGACTACATTTGTTTGCCCCGCAATAGATTCCATCGGACAAGTCCAGGTTTTGATAACGAGCCAGAGTTGCAACTGAATAATAGGAAACGGTTAGAAGTTGAGCGGGGTTCCCGAGGGTGGTTACGAAGAGGTTCAGCACTAGCTATCCACGCTCGACACACTAGCGGGAGTCTGATTATATAGTCGATTCAAATGAACGGCTACAATAAAGCAGAGATAATTCTCATAAGGAGCAGTCAATGAAACACGATTTACGTTTATGTAAGAATCGAAACACAACGGCTTCTAATCGTGCTCAATAAGCCCTGACATCTAAATAGATCGTTTCCCTGTTTAGCATTACGCAATCGCCTTTGCTTTTGTATTGTTCGCAGTTGATCAGTTTTCAAGTCTATCCAGTAAAGAACCCGGCGAAGTCCACTGTTGGTCAAACAAATGAGATCCTTATTCCATCCCAACAGGTCCTGTACGAATCCATCTAATCGCTGAGAGCCGTGCTCAAAATCACAAACGCTAAACGAAATGGATGCAACACATCTAATGCTTAGTTAGTCATTAATACCAACAGTTGACAAACAATACGAGATCCTAACATTTGATTTCCTCAAACAAACAGGGGCATCACGTTTGTTCCTTCAAACGCTTAGTGTTTCAGACATCATTCAGGGGCTTGAATATGCTATTGTCCCACGTCAAACACATGTCTGTGCAAATATCCACTTGTTTGTACTTCCGCTGGTAGAATGTCATTAAAACGTACTATTTCTCGACCTCGACGGCGGTTTCCGATGCATCCAGTTGTAAAGTAGCAAAGCCTCGGTAAAAGGCGTAATTCGAATTCAGTTATAAAAACGGGTCACGAACACGACAAGTATTGTACTTCCATTTTGTCAAGTTTGTATTTGTCTGACTGTCAAACAGCATTTACCAGTTTCCTCTGATAAAAACCGCACCCTGGCCACTGACAACCAGTGTTGAGGCAGATAACTTATCCTGGTTTCCAACACAACAAAGTTTTCGTTTACATTCAAATCTCAGCTGTTGGGTGACAATTGAATGAATTCAACATTGAGCTTGACCCAACCAGAAAAGTTTAATTAATTGGTCTAGTTACTGTGTACCGAATGAAAAAAAACAGATGAACTACTTGGAATACGTGTATTGAGCAGAATGAAAAACACCCTCATAAAACAGCAATCATTTATTAGAAAGAATAAACTTTCATGCTGCTTTACATAAAATACTTGTTAATTCTGAGCTGTAACTTTTGAACTACTACGAATTTTATCACGACACTCAAGGTCGTGCAAATTCAAGCGGTGATACAAGAGAACTAAGAATCTTACAGTGATAGATAAAGTTCGAAATAAACACTCTTCACTCATTGCCAATAACGTACAAGTATGGTTTTTGTAAACTAAAATATATTTTCAAAAGGAGATTCATGTTGCATACGTTCGATCCTCACCTGTATATAGTAGATTGAGTTGGTCAGTCGTAATGAAAGTTTGTATATTATATTATATTTCACACTTGTCTGAGGACAGACTGTGTGCCAGGCAGTTGGCGGTACAATAATCTTTATAAGAAAACCTTCCATGATTGGCTTGTGGGCTGAATACTGCTAGGTTGCCCAGGCTAAGGCAGGTGAACTTTCTTGAAGAATTCACAACCGGAGCCTTCGGCTAGCCAAAGCCTGATCCGCAAGGCAGCGGGGCGGTGTGCGAAAACCGCAATCCATTGGGACCGGTGTCCAGTTCATCAGATCATACGCCCTTTGGACGGGGTCAAACGTACAAGGTGCCCAATACACCTCAATGCCCAGTGGAGCCGGTGACCACTGCCACCGCCGAAAAGATGTGGGTGTGGTTCGTACGCCTCATGGTTGATTTGGAATCAGGGTTCTCGGCCAACTCCCCTAGGTGAACTACCAGTGGTCAAGCAACCCGGATGTCGACTTTTCGTCCTCCCACTTTGGTGGGAAAACCTCCGCCACGTGAAGGCAGTGAGTAGGGCTTCCATGGCAGAGGCTTTTCGAGACCCGGTCGTATGGGAGTATTTCACGAGGTGCAAGGGAAGAGTGACCAGCCGAAACCCTAGACACCCACCCCCGACCATACTGAGGCTTTTAGAGGCTAATATGAAAGTTTACTGAGAGGAAACTTTGTTTTTTTTTTGGGTAGAATTACCCTGACTATCTGTGATGACATCCCCACTTTATGATATGTATGAGAAGTATTTTCCTCAACAGTTTGCAAGCTTCACTTGGTTTTGTGGTCTTGATGTTTTCGTAAAATTTCATTTGAGATGATCCCAGTAGTGTTTAGTTTGATTAAGATTTAGCTACCTCCTGGTCAACGGAACACAGCGTAATCCATCATCGTACTACTAAATATAGTGCATCGAATTTCGCGTATCGCTGTGAAACTCATAATACATACAATGTGGATGAGAATGTGTAAGGATGTGTAATGCTAATTGGACCTATTTTTACGGACGGGAAAAGAAAGCGAACCTCTATGGTCAACACACAGAGTATACAGTCCAACTGTGCATACATACTATTTCGAGCATTCTGGTCTGATAAGAAGTGTCAGCAAGATTGCCAATGCCGTCGGTTTGCTACCACGACCATTAGCGTTTCCAACCATTCGGTTGTGGCGTCTTTTGGATTCCAACCAGGAAGAAGAGACACGCCTACTCTGCTCAGCCACTGTACATTTCTTCATGCTCTGTCTCCACCTCTTGGTTACTAACCCTCTCACTCCAACCCGTCTGGGCCATGATACGGTTTTACATATAACTGAACGTTACCGTCCTGGAGGACGACGGCTGGTTGCTGTGCTAGCAGAGGCTTTATTCGCCACTCGAGTGAGTGTGGAGGTCTCGTTTTTCGACTGAATTCTCAACAGCCGTGTCCAATGCGGTCTCACACCTTTCATCTTCGGAGTGAATCTGGCTAAAATGTACCTTCTAATCATCTCAATGTATATGTGCTCCGAACAGTTGCGTTTTTTTTTACGCAATGAACCGAGTTGTATCACAAACTCAATGAACTTATTCCTCTTATCCAATGCGCTGATCCTGCTGTGATCGTAGGTCGAATAGTTGAGCGCATCAGCGGGGACCGTCGTGCTCCGTCCATTCAACGAGTGTTTAGTGATAATTGACTTCCGTCCATATCGTACAGATCATCGGTTGTTTATGTTTTACATGAGCCTCCGACATAGGTTGCCAAACCGATGGCAACGTGGTGCTTCAGATCGACAGATAAGCTGTCCAAGTTGACCGAAATGCAATTCGAGATCGTTCAGGAATATCTGTACTGGAGTTCATTCATGCAGTAACTCGGATCCACTAAGCGCTTGTGACTGGGTCAGATGCAGTGAGATCAGGGGTCTTGATCGCTGGGAAAATAGTGAAGCAGTTCGCTTGGTCTAGCAACTGAAACTCCGTGAACAGCTAGGGTTTGAAACCGCAACATAATTGGTGCGACGATATTGTGTTCAAGTTTCGAAGAAAGCAAAAGTGACGAATTGTTAAATAATACACCTGTAATCCGATTTCATCATATCATATGATAGTATTTTGATGTGTTCCATAAAATGGAGCTTACCATAAGCTATTTTTCTACTTAGCCCGATTTGAGTATTGCGATTTATTGATCAGTGCATATGTGTACACTTCAAACTACCGTTTCACGTGGTCGCAAAGAAGAAAATGAAGTTGTCATATAATAATTACATTCATTCGGCCTCGCGCTGTGGTCTGTTGGTGGTGTTAGATTGTGTGTGTTTGTGTGCGTGTGTGTGTAAAATGCTGAAACCAGATCTGTCAGGTTCAAATAACTGCGTAACGAATGGTCCGAATCAAGTCTCACTGTGACCTTGTGATCCGGTCGCGGGTTTAGTGTATGCCACTCGATCCAGACCAATTCACGCATCATAGAGAATGACAAGATGGGACAAATTATTGACCTCAGAACTGTTGTTTGATTATGATTGCGGACCAGTTTTGCAAGCTGAACTTCGGTGGGTTGCTCAATGAAATCATCCTCTCATTATGTTTGGCAAGCCACCGGAACTGCGTGTCAGTATCGATTGGTTCGTGAGACTTTGGAACAAATGAATAGTTAAACATTGCGATTTATGCCTCGCGTGGCACGTGACCCTGGAGCAAATCTCACCTATTTTGTTGTTATCTTTCAGTTAAATGCAGTTCCAGTATTTCGACTGGGGCAGCCGTTGGCAAATGGACATTATCAGTGGATCCGCACTTTGCGAAGCAGCATAAAATCATGTAGGGCTTAAACTCACTTATGCACCAACGATGTATCTCAACTCGAATCAGAATATCTGGAGAAATGATCAATGAGAAGCATATATGATTGTATGTTTTCCTCACCGAACTTGTTCATGTTCAGTTAGGGGACAGTCCCCTCACCTGACTGCTGATATGCAAAGCTCATCCAGAACACAACGGTTCTGTGGCATGACCCATTGGCAACTCATAAGCTGCGTTCCTCTACATACACAAGTGTGATGGTGGACCTAGTTTGGAGCTGGTCAATTCATATGTGGATGGCGATAAAGGGTTTTCAACAGCTGAATCGATCCAAACTCCAATCAACCAATCATTCTTATCCACTGCCCTATAAATGGAATACAAAAGTGTTGTTGAACGATTGGGGTAGTAGTATGACTACCACCTGTCATTATATTGTCACTCAGTGCCTGGTTCTGAGTTCCAACGCGACACCGCATACAATCAACACGTGATTATCAGACCAGAATCATTATATCACAAAGTTTGCCACGGAAGATACCAGCCTAATTGAAACACCTACAGCCAAGAATGTTAAATCGATGCTCTCCCGAGGACTGAAGATAACAATCGGATATGCGTCGCACAGAACCAAATCAGCTCAAGATCTGAATATCAAGTAATTGGGTTATCGCTCGTCCTTTTGTTCGTAGACCGCATTGTTTAAATGCCGATTGTTTCCCACGCAGCGGGCATTTTAATGTACCATTCATTACGGCTGGCCAGACTGCTGCAGGATATACTCGGCAGTTCACGTGTAGACGAGCATCGAGACGGTGCGGTAGATGCGTACAGTTGGCACAGGTAAAGAAAGACTTTTGTACGCTAAATGACACTTTTCCACCAGTAGTTTTACGTAGCTGTATATGAAGCAAAACCGTACGTTTCCTATTAAAGTGAGAGTAGGAGCGGGCATAAATCCTATCCAGGATGAGCATTTTAAACGTTTATAACGCAAAACATGTCATGCATACGTACCTAAAATCACGCAACTCGGAAAGCTACCTGAAAATATTCACTTATAATAAAACAATCATCTGCTACATTGTAACCTTCAAACCTTGGAATAAATTGTTTCCAAGACTCTTACCAGTGGACAGTCACGCGTAAACGAAGAGGTAAAAGTTAAACCAGTCTTAACGACAACACCGCAGGAAAATCGCATTCCCTCCATTACATTCGAGGTTTCGTGATTTTTCAATCGATTTTTTATGTCGTTGTTACCCTCAAAAGTACGCAAATCATCTAAAACCCGCCATCTTGGTTGCGCGTTTTTCGGTGTTGCACCTGTTTCGCGTCGTTCCAGCTTAGCCAAAACGCACAGGCTGGTCTCAACTTTTCCCCTTTGATCAAACTGTTTACCGCATTTATGACAAACATCTTGTATGTGAGTACATTCTGACGGCGTACTGTGTTTGGCCCCGCATCGATAACAGGTAAACGTATGGGACGTTTTGAACATCTCTGTAGATTTACCCGGTGTGAGTACTTGAACAATCTCCGGTGATTCCCTTTTGTAATAAGTGAGCCGTTTGGTTACGTTTTCGTGTTGACGGACAATACCGCAAGCTTTCTCCCAACTGAGTGCACCGTCATCTGTCGATAGTAATCGTTCATGAGCTTTATCGTCCAAGACTCCTGAAGTAAGCACTGAGTTGCCAGGACTTCTTCGAACTTGGATGGTGGTATCTCGTGATAACGGCAATCTGGAAGGGCTTGCTGAATACGTAGAATGAAATCATCAACCGTTTCCTCCGGTTATTGGTGCAATTTGTGTAATGTAAAACGGTCGGTATGCACATGCACTCGAAGGTCCCCAAGTCCATTAAGAGCTTTCAATGCGTCATCCAGAGAATTTTTCTCATATTTACGTAGGGCATCAAAATGCCTCTGGCCTTCTGAACCGGGATATTATCGAAGTAACTTGATTTGCTGATCCTCTGACAGATGTATACTGGGGTTCAGAGTCAAAAGTAATTCAATGTAGTCACAAAATGTACGTTTCCATCTGCACCAAACAGTCATTGATGGTTTGTTTGCCGTAATAAGCCCCAAAGGTTCCACAGTTTGTGTAGAGAACATGATTAAGATAGTACAACAGTTTATTCCCGTCGCCAATATTACGGTGTCAATCAAGCTAACCCGTAGTTAGCCCGGAGGACGAGGCACAGAACACGTATAGTCCAGAGCACGTAGCTTTACTGAATGAATCACGCGTCACATGACAATCTGCAATAGGACAATGACTAACAGGTCAACCAATAGGAATGAGTCGTGGTGTCTGTGTACGTGAGCGAGCGGTCGAGCGTCCGCGTGTGTGCATGTATATGTGGATGACGTAACACTGGTCTTCGTCTGAGAGGTAAGCACCGGCAAGTGGGACGGAGAATTGATCGATGGTATAATTGACGTTGACAAGTCACACGTCCTGTTTGGGATTCTTCCGTAGTGTGTACGTTTTGTGTCCCTGTCACGACTCGAACCATGGGAGTCGAAACTCAGCCTTGAGCTACACCGTCAACGGTCAAAAGCTTGAACGAATGGTTCAGTTAGTTTGGAATTTCATTTTTTTTGGTTAACCCATTCGGTTGATCAAAAGCGCTAAACACTGCTTGCAGCCTTCGGTCTGGGCTCCATTCGTTGGGTGAAACGGTTGAATGGAATAGTTCAAATATGGTGTTCTAAACTTTAACGCGGTCGCTAACATACTTCTGTTTTGCTCGCAGTTAATTCGTAACCTGCATGGAAAAGTGGGATCACTTGTATACATACTGTTTCTCGACTTGTGTAAAGGTTTTGCTCCCAAGGATTGACCAACCCTAGACAAGAATCCAGGCAATCAATAGTGTCACGGTACGTGCATTCAACAGTCCACCAGACTGATCAGCAGCCACTCTATTAGACTGAAAAACTATAAGCGAGTTCAATAATAAAACAAGGGATGCACTCAAGTAAGCTGGTAGGGATGTCAACGAGAAACCAGTAAAAATCAAACAGTAAAATAATTATGACGTATGAAGGACTGAAATGATAATCAGTTAAGTTGGACGTCCCGTTTGCTTCTACTTCAACTTAAAACATCTGCGCGACGTGTTAATAGCTGTTCTTCTGCATCCAACCAGATTGGATTTCATCCCTTTTCACCGTTCGCTTAATTTTCCTCGTTACATCCAACAGGACAGCAGTTTCACGTTTTTGGTCTGCTCCCCATTTATAGTTTATTTGTTCCTCTTTTCCCTTCCACAGCGAATATTCATCATAACTACCGCTTCTCAAACATTAAGACAGTCCTTTTGCTACTCAGATCGCTGAAGAAACAGAAAGTGTGTGTATCTGAGACCCAGGGTGCTTCCGCTGGTTGGAATCCTGTAATATTAGAAATGGTAATCTGATACGAATAGCACGAAATCGGATCCGGACTGAAAACCTGAGGGTAGCGCATATTCGAGTAGAACCAAGGCCAGCCGTGGATACAGTTAATCTATTCGGAAAATCACACAAATGAATATCATTTTCGTCAAGCAATCATTGGTTCATTTTTCGATGGCCAATCAACAACGATGTGGCTCATTTGATTACTTTCTTGCATTTGGCCAATCCGAGTGATTCTACTTGAGACTACAGGATTGGTCGGGAAATCCGTTTCCTGATTGGCCACCTAAATGCCTAATTGTGGTGCATGCGTAATCGTTGCACGGTCACCACTCGCACACATTCCTAGTCAGATTCGCCATTTCCTAGTCGAATTCTAATGGTAAGGCATCCGGTTTTCCCGTGATTAAAACATAAAGACAGCAGTGAAGTTTTCATTGGCGAATTTTCTGGCTACATTGATAGTACTCTTCCGACATTCCATAGATCTCAATCACCACCTTCGTCACAGTAAAGGAATTCCTTCTCTTACCCTCAATTCCATATTCTTAAGGGTAGATCGGAGCACAATATTTCTGTCTGGTATCTGTGATAGATGCTAACTTAAGGATGACTGAGAAGACTGTTGACCAGTGTTTACTTCTATTCGCGAACAGTTCTGAAGAGGCTTGTGGGGTTTGTTCATGGAGTAGACAGTCATCCTACACAATTTCTACTCCTTGGCCAGCTTACTGAAAATCACTTATTTATTTATTGACTATCCATTAGCCTGCGTTTCGGGTTCCCCGGTCACTGGCTTGCCGGTTGCTCTCTGGAGGAACAAACTCGTTTTGAAGGATTTGTTTACCCAACTAATCTACTGAAAGATTAGATCAATCATATTTAGAATGGTTTTATTTCAACTCTTGTTCAACAACTAAGGAGTAATTTAAATTTTGATACATTAACAGCTGTCAAAGAAACTGACTTTTGTGTTCGTCCAATCAAGAAACAGTTTCCACCGCATAACTGTTTGAAGCTGATCTGTTATCGGGACAGCGCGAATAACAAGTTGATGTTTGTAATTCATCAGTTGTTCAACAAATTTTTATCGAAAATGAAGTTTGGCTTACGAAGTTATTCTTGATCAAACTTGTCAGTAGTTTTGCTAGCAAAAGTTCCACAATACAATCCCGATTCCTGGGTAAAATCAGGTGCAAAAGGTCTTCAACCTCGAATTTAATTCTAGTCATTCGCTTATAGCGAACGAGCAATGGGAGGAAAATAGTTCGAAATGATAAAACTACTCAAGACCTACAACTTGTAGAACCGTTATCCATCAAAAGTATCTCTGGTTTGCATATAAGACAGAGGTCACTAACGTGTTTGGTGGCCACATTACGAGTATAGCTTGGATGAGTAAGCAGCAGAGGACCATCGGGGGAGACACCCATGGCGAGTTTTCGCCTAGTAAGCGATATTCAAAATCTGCACTGATGATCGTAGAAATCATCGAGACCAGGGAAAATGCGACTATCACCTTCTCCAATAGCGTGTTACCCTGCGTGCAGCTGTAGTGATTCAGCCCTCTTTGATGTCACCTGCCCAGCGGTTACGCAATACAGGTTCAAGACAATAAATCACAGACCGAATAATCAAACGCCATGCGGTTCAAACAGAATTAGTGTGACTCAGATAACAAGAGAACGGCGAGTGGTTGATGCCCGTTTAACCAATGATATTTCTAAATATTATTTAATCCCATTTATTTGTTTCAATAAATGAACCGCTATTTCTGTGGCCTTCCTGCGCCTTAGTGATTGGCGATTCCGGCATACAATTTCGTGTTTTATCTTCGGTTGCGATTCGTGATTCAAGATTTGCGTCTACTGTGTAAAAGATGGAGATGAATCCTCGAGAAAATGGGTTGAGTGGTACTGGGTATGTTTCTCAAAATACATTCCCAATATTTTTTCCGCGAAGTTGATTTATCCATAATCTGCAGAACGTTGGGTAAACTACGCAAATTAAGCTGAAGATTACATTCATATCAGTAAATATAAAAACCATGGGTTCTACGGAATTGATCCATGCGTATTCAACCCCTAAGAGCGGGAAGGAATATTGTCAAAGTAGCCTAGACTAGTTCTGAAACCATCCTGATCTGTACATCACTGGTATGTGGCTGCACTACACCTTTCAGTGAATCACCCCATGAATCTATTGACAAAGGGTTTTACTTCTACTCACCCCTCGTATCCACATTTGAATTTATTCCTATTCAACCCGACTACCGCATTATCGTCCGTGATGTAAGTTGGTTAAGTCACACACAGGCACACACACCAATTGGAATTTACCGGTGCAAATTCAACGTGTTTCGGGCTCTCTAATCATTAGTGAGCTGACACGAATGCGTGACAGGATGACCCTGGTTCTTATTCTCGTAAATTGAGACTGTACGTGGCCGAAAAGCAACGAACGATGAAATGGCGAGCTATTGTGACGGTAAATAGAACGCGGAGAGATGGCAAGGCAACACCCGGTAGGTTAGGGCTTACGGCAGATAGGAAAGGCAAAAAATGAAACTCTAAAAAATGAAATTATATACAAGCAATCACGATAAATTATTATTGACGTGATCGTCAAGCCTTACATTTGCGAGGGCGGTGGCGAGCTGTTGCTATCCGAACATCTCTTGCTAAGGTGTTCGTGCCCTCATTGATCATTGTAAGCGTTGTTTCTCTTCCCGCTAACTTGGTGGGTTTGCTCTATTTAATAAAGACTTACCGGAATACTTGCGTAATGCTCGTCCAAGGTGTCGCATTTGATGGAGATGTTAGGAAAACGATTAAAAGTATAAATAATTTAGGATTCTACTTATGAGACAGAATAATCTGAATTTGA
>UZAN01055140.1:1872-14802 GCA_900618425.1 Echinostoma caproni | reverse complement strand
AATTCTGTTTTTTTCAACATCTTTTCGTTAAAATTATAAGATAAGTTGATGAAGTTTAGACTTCCCATCAAGCCAAAACCCACAATCCTTTAGCCCTGACCCACATTTCTTTAGATAAAACCCGCAATGCTTTAGCCACGACCCGTAGTCATTCGGTCTCGACGCAAAACTTTAGTCATACCCCTGTATATGTGTGTGTGTGTTCACACACGTCTGACGCCAGACTGTGTGCCAAACAAATCATGGTACAACAATCTTTATAAAAAAAAATAAATGTTCCATGATTGGCTTGCGGGCTGAGTACTGCCTGGTTGCCCAGGCCAAAGCAGGTGAATTTTTTGAGGAATTCACAACCTCAACCTTTGGATTGCCAAAGCATGACCCGCAACGCACAAGGGGCGGTGTGCGAAAACCGCACTCCATTGGGGACCGGTGTCCAATTCATCGGACGATACACCTTTTGGACAGGGTCAAAAATCCAAGATGTCCGCACGCCGAAAGGTGTGGCTGTTTGTGGTTTTTATGCCTCTTCTTGATTTGTTTGGATTCAGGGTTTCGGCCAACTGACCGATCGGGATATTGTCTTTTCGTCTTATCACTTTGGTGGGGAAAATACCTCCGCCCCACAAGAAGGCAGTGAATAGGGTTTCCTCACCGTAAGCTATCTGAGACGCTTGGTCGAGCATTTCGTGAAGTGCAAGGAAGTGGTGACCAGCGCGCAACCCGAGTCAACCACCCCTAACCACAGTGAGGATTTCGGAGAACGGGGAGGGGAGGTGCAATAGTTTTGTCGCGGAGTGAAATTTTTTTGCTTCTGTTCCATTTTTTTTTCCAATCGAAAAGATGTGGACATTGAATGCGTGCCTACTTCATTTGTGATTTCGGGTAACGATTGACTGAATATCATTTTCGCAGATTCGGTCGCTTGGTATTCACGGAGCTGCGACGTACCTAGAGGATGTCATAATTGTCAGTCAGACAAAATAAGAGCTACTCTCCCGAATAGACACTGTTCTGTAAAGGATAGTTAAATATGCAATCCGACTAAAACGAGAAGAATGTGAGGTTTTCCTGAACTCTGTGAAGTACCTTGGTTTCATTTTCGACAAAAACGGCAGCAGACCTGACCCCAGCAACATTTCATCCATCGTACGAATGCCTCCACCATCACGATTTGCCCCAGTTAAAATCATTACTCAGATTGATCAGTTATTACAATGCCTTCCTCCTCCTCCTCATTCTCACAACTGACGCCTCCAACCGCGGAGTGGGAACAGTGATAGCCAACGAATTCCCAGATGGTACACAACAGGCGATTGCACACGCTGCACGATCTTTGACACCAACAGAGCGCAATTACAGTCAAATTGAGAAAGAATCCTTAGCTATCAATTTTATAATCAAAACGTTTCACAGAATATTATATGTATGGTATTTTACTCTCACCGATCACAAACCGCTCCTTGCAGTCTTTGGTTCAAAGAAAAGTATCCCTATCTACACCGCCACTCGGTTACAACGATGGGCCATGATACTCGTTGGGTACAACTTCATCATTAAGTACACTCCGACGGATAAGATTGGCCAAGCAGATGTCCTTTCACGGTTGATCAATTCCCACAACCGGGAGCCTGAAGAATCAGTTATTACATCAACCGCTTTGGAACCTGAAATCAAAGCAATTTTTCAAGAAACAATCAAACATCTACCGGTTACGACTGATATGGTTCTCGAGGCCACCAGCAGCGACAATGTGTTGCAACGAGCGATGCACTACCACCAGTCAAATCGTCCGTCCACTTGTCCACCTGGAGAACTGCGACAATTGTTTCAATGTCGAAATGCACTATCGATCGTTGAAGGTTGCCTTCTTTTTGCCGATCGAGTGGTTGTCCCTGAAGCATTCCGCTGCAGGATTTTGACCCAGTTCCATAAGGGACATCCCGGAATAAACCGAATAAAATCTTTCTCCCGAACTTATGTCTGTTGGCCCAATATGGATGAGCAAACGGAGAGGATATGTTGGAACTGTTTTCAGTGTGCCGCTGCACAAAAACTACCCAACCGACAATTACCGCAACCTTGGTTGAGACCAGAAAAGCTATTAGTTCGTCTCCATATTGATTTTGCTAGACCGATCAATGGCCAGAGTTTCCTGATTGTTGTCAATGCTTTCAACAAGTGGCCAGAGATTTTCGTCACGCGAGATACTACCGCAACGGCAACAATTTCGAAGTTACACCATTTGTTCTCCGCTTTCGGTGTTCCGGAGACGCTCGTGTCCGATAATGGTAGTCAGTTCACATCACAGCGATTCTCCAAATTCATCCGAAAACAGGGCATCACACACATTACCTCCCCTCCGTTTCACCCGCAGTCAAATGGACAAGCGGAAAGATTCGTCGATACCTTCAAGCGTACACTAACCAAGTCGAAAGGGGAAAGGATAACGGAAGAAATTTTGGACACGTTCTTGTTGAATTACCGGGCTACATCGAATCAATAGTGCCCCGGACAGCCGTTCTCCCGCAGCAGTCTTGATGAACAGACCATTGAGATTAACACACGATGCCACTCGACCAAGTAGCACACACCTATACACTAGGTCAAAAAATGTCCCAGTATTCCAACCAGGAGATCGCGTGCTTGTCAGAGAGTATATCGCCTTGGTCACGAAAACTGGACCGTCGGACACATCCAAAAAATGAGTCGGTCGTGTGATCTACAATGTCCAAGTGGGTACTTGGTTGTGGAGGCGGCACATCAATCAACTGCACCGGACAAAGTGTCCAGTTTCGATAAATCGAGGGTGCTCACTGAACCTCGACCTGGAAACTTTTGATTTGAAAACATTTCCATTTGTAGCTAACGTTCCACTCATGCCGACAGTCAGTCACGCTGTGATGCAGCCAAGACGGCAGACCGATCGCATTAGAAAGCAGGTAGCGCAATTTCAAGTTGATCCGAAAGTCTTATACTGATGATCCACAACGTGGAGGTGTCGGGATGATGAAATTCAAAAGAATCCCCTAGAAAAATTAATATTTTTGACGAAAATAGCCAAAAGAAAAAACCGCAACTGGGTGAGCCTCCGGGTCGAAATGATTGGTCACTATATTCGACCAGACGATCTGATGTTTCTGATTGGTCAGACAGCGTAGTCAACCGGACGGTCCGACGACTCTGATTGGTCAATTATATCGAACGTTCAGAATGAATGCTAACCCGTAAAAAAGGAAGACACGCTTTTTCTCTAATATGCTGTCCTGTGCCATTTGATTGTGTTCTCTTCTTCAACTCGAAGGTTAGTGGTGCGATAGCAGTCTCAGCAACAATCAGTACACAACAATCTCCGAATTCGACGGGACTTGATTTGGAGTGTCAAATAATGCAGAATCCTGACCACCCATGTCGTTCACTGTTTGCCTTGTCGTCCAGCACTCCCTTCAGGGTGTACTTATTCATATTAGTGCTCCAAAACTGTCAGCTAGAATACCAGCATTATTCATATGGAATTCTCTATTACTCCACTTTGTTTCTTTTCCCACAATCGGTTCTTTCAAACAAACTGGATGAAATTTTGACAAGTTTTAAATTTCGACGTCCGTAGCAGTGCACGAAACAAAAAGAAATTATTGACATTCCTCATCTTTTTACAAACCGTAAATCGATCCATTTTTGCTAGAAAAACGCTATGGGATAAGAAAAGCACCCACTTTTAAGTGTTACCGATAATAAAACTTCGACTTCGACCTGGATACTGTTCCGATTTGTTGGCACGGNAATTTGGCAACGCTGCGGAACGTGGCCGCATGACTAAGGATCAAGGCCTCTGGACCGCAGAAGAATCTATGGATAATTGAACTATACATCTCCTTCGAAAGCAAAAGTCTAATAATGTGCCATAAAGTAGATGCAAAAAATTGGGTTTATTATTATACCAGGAAACGGACATGGTCGTGAGAGCAACAATATCCGAATCGTGAAAACCATTGGGTAACCAGTGCAGTTGTGTTTGATTGAAAGCATTGAACAAGTTGTGTGGATAATTCATTGATTGCTAATATGAGCTTCTTTTGGATAAGCGTCAGCCATATTTTTCCTACTGCGCTCGTCAGCTGATACTGACTCGGGTTATGTGGTGATAGATACCATGATCGTCCCGTTGCAGCATACAACAAAAATCACAAAACTGTTGGACACTACTGTTGAGTAGTCAGTTGGTTTTGCAAATAAATGTATGCGAAGACCGGTAAAGCGTGGATTGAAGGCGATCTGTTTTTTTTTCATTTCTGAGGGCTTCGGCTTCCGGTCATATAGTGATGTAATTGTATCCGGTTATTCTTACGGTATACTAATAATACATTGTAAGTAGACAAAATATAAATATATCAGTTGTGTATGATACAGGGAGAGAAAAACTCACCCGAAATTCACCCATCAGTCAACTGTTGATCGTAAGTCTCTTTCGTCCGATTTCATCGCAGACAGACCGAAACGAGTGGAGTAATTCGCGACCGCATCGTCATCAAAACCCGCCCTTGATCCACATCTTTGATTACATACAAGCGCCTGGTCGCCATCAACCGTCTGAGAGTTTGGTGCCGCATATGACTGCTTTAAAGCAGTATTCAAATCCACCCAGCGCCACATTGTTGAATTGTCGCTGCGAGCATAACTTTGTGTGTGTGTGTATGTGTGTAAACTGAATTTCATTTCGCCTGTTCGCCGAGCTTGGCAATTTGTTTGCAAACCAAATGACGCCAAAAAAGGTCAGGCCGTGACCTGAGAACAGATCAAAACCGCAATCAGGATGAAAGGAAAACCGACCCTCGCATTAGTTTAACGGTGAACCGAGTGGAATACAGTGAGAACAAGGGACAAAACTGTCGGTGGAGAAGAACACGTATATGAACGAACGGGTACAAGCAGAACACTGCTACTTCACAAGCACTGATGATGAAACGTTTTCAAATAAATTCCCATGCTCGGCGAACAGGCAAAATGGAACAAAATTAGCTGTGATGAGATTAGTTTTCAACCCTAATAAAGCAGCCAGTGTGTTGTTCTGTCCATTCAATAGTGGATTCACTCGGCTGTCCCCGAAGCATTTACCTACTGTCTGTGTAATAGTTCATATTCCGCACTAATGATCTGCAGTTTTTTAACTGCTGATTGTAGCTGTAGCGGTGAGACTGCGATTGCTAATCATGCCTTTTCCGAATATAATTATTTTGGGATATTAAAAGTATCCGTAGGTCCGGGGTGGGTGTATAGGGTTGCGGCCGGTCACCCTTCCCTTGCACCTCTCGAAATGCTCTCATACGACCAACCGTCTCCAATAGTCTTCCTGTGCTGAAAAAGCCCGACGAACTGCCTTGGTCTGGGCAACCTGGCAGTATTCAACCCACAAGCCAATCATGGAACGTTTTTCTTTTTTAAAAGATTGTTGTACCATGATTGGGTTTGGCATACAGTCTGTCCCCAGACAAGTGTGAAATATAATATAATATAATTGAAAGTACAAAGAAGAGTACCCATTACATCGGTAAATTACTTTGAAAAAGACGCATCAGTTCAGTTTTTACAAACATAAACCATGTGTTTTCATTTGCCGGTTTTGGTTGTTGTCTTTTCGCTGCCCAGTAGGATAAAAGAGCAGAATGAAGATTGCAATGTTGGAATGAGAGCAAAGTCAAACGGAAGATACAAAATTCATATAGACTGTTGTGGCAAAACTATTGAGTAGATTCAGGAGTGACACTCGGCCGTGTTACTCAGCATCTCTAACCAGCGTTGACCGTCCAGGGAACCTTACGGGACCTATGTGACCCAGTGTCCTGGTTAGGATTTTCTTTCCCTCATGCCAGGTCTTCGTTTGACCACTCTTGACCTTTTTCCATCCACTGTCTGCCTTGGAAAACATCGCTCACCGTAGCAAACCATTTGGTGACATGCGCAATACCGGTCCCATCCAGCGTAGTCTATGGAGGTCGATCACTTGTTCTGGTGGACGATCGAGGTTACATAAACCTCTGCGCCTAACCTCGAGATTGCTGGTCCGGTTTCCTCACAAGACTCGTGCAATGCAGCGTAGACAGCTGTTTTCAAACGTCGACGATCTGTTTTTTTTATTCTGTTCCCCTTAATGGCCAAGTCTCTGCATCGTAGAACAGGACTGGACTAACTGATCCAGCATATACTCGACACTTCACAGACAGCTGCATGTCGCCACAGATGCGTGCCGAGACGTCATCTGTGACGCGTCCGCCAGGTGAGATATAGCTGCCCAGATAGCAAAACTTGTCTACTTCCACAAAGACGTAGGGTAAAAGGAAGTGGAAGCTATCAGGATGTATGGACCAGTGGCATTTGATACGGTACTGATGGTTTGATTGAGTACTGATACAGATGGTAGGAGGAACTCTTCGGATAGATTGATACCAGATCTGGGTGATGGGGAAAGCGAGAGAGAGAGATGTCTGGATGCAGCAATCGACGACACTATCGCACAAAATACTTGAACGTTCGCATGAACAACGCAGTCTATACACCATAGTCAATATTGGGATGAATGAGAGCAACACAATCGGCCCCGAGTGTGCCAGGAGTGAAGAACACAAACCGTTCGTTGTCAAGCCGGATGCAATAATCAACAATTGTAGTGACCATGGGTGTGTGTGTGTGTATTGAATCCAATCGATCTACGGGTCAATTGATCATGCTGGAATGTTTCACCCAAACTTCGTATGTGCATTGTTTCCGTGTCACAATCAATCGTTGTCTATTCTCCCCCTTGAAACGATAAGGTGATTTTTTGGTTTTTCAGTGCAATAAAAGTTTTCTTCCTGTGTGTGTGCCCCAGGCATGGATGCACCTAGGGCCAAACTAAAGCAATTGTCTACAATGACCGAATCATGAAATATGTGTAGCGGTTTCCAGCTGATCAAAACTAATTTTGCTTCATCGATAATCTCCGGAACAAAGATTATTGGAAAAGAACAGTTCAGTACAATTGATTCTATTGCTCTGATTAAATTGTGATTCTGTGGCCACATGGATCAGCTTGTCGTGTGATAAGGGGTTCCGAGCGATCGATGCTCGGTGATTAGTTTTCTTCACTCTCACGTGTGTGTGTGTGTGTGTCTATGTTCGTGTTGGTTAGTCTTCAGCGGAATGCGTTTCACGCAACAACAAAAATGTGTCACACCGCAAGTTTCTCAGCATTGTTAATCAATGTGTGTGTGTGTGTGTGCGCGTAGAAAATGTCAATGCCAGCTGATTTGCAGGAAGTGTGGTTGACTGGTTCCAATGACCCGCTGCGGCCACACAGTAGTTTAACTAATGTAGCCAGGAACTATATACATTTATATATTTTGCACACACCTCTGAATCCAAATTGTGTGCCAAACAAATCATGATACAATAATCTTTATGAAAAATAAAAACGTGATGATTTGCATGTGGACGGAATACTATCATGTGGCCCGGGCCAAGGCAGGTGATTTTCCTTGAGGAATCTAGCCTTTGGCTAGCCAAAGACTGCCCCACAAGGTAGCGGGTCGGCGGTGCGTGAAATTCGCACTCCATTGGGGGCCGGTGTCTAGTTCATCGGATCATACGCCGTTTTGACGGGGTCAAACATCCAAGGTACCCAATTCACTTCGATGCACAATGGAGTCAGTGATCACTGCCACAACCAGGAAGTTGTGAGTGTAGTTCGTACGCCTGCTCTTGGTTGGTTTGGAATGAGGGTTTTGGCCACCTCCCTTAGGTGAACTACCAGTGGTCCACCAACCCGGTTATAGCCCCGAACGTCGTCTTTTCGTCCTCTCACACACTTCCGCCACGAGAAGGCAGAGGCTGTTCGAGGCGCTTGTTTGGTTGTAGCCAGGGAGAGAATATCAGATGGTGAATTTCGTTGTCCACGGTGCAAATGAAGCGTGAACTGAAAAGCTAGGAAGAGGTATACAACTGATTCGATTGAGTTGGTCGTGCGCAGTGAGCCAAACTAAGAAACAATGGTCAGATCGTTGGAAGTTTCTTTGCCGAGACTCGAATTGCGAATATTCGGATTGAGACTGTAACCCCTCACTCGTAAGATCCATCGTGGATCATCCACATCTTGTCAGATGGACATAGAGATTGCTGTCTATCTTTGGCTGAAGCTATTCGACCTCCACAGACAAACACATGATGAGTTCCGACTATTATCATTCTTATTCTTATTATTGTTATTATTAATATTATTATTACAAATCATGGAAATTTTCGTTTGTGGTCACGTTTATGTTTGACACAGTTTGGGTACACTAATGGCAGGTTCTCCAATCCGAAATACATGAATGTTCTTTCAGGAATTCACAACTGAAACCTTGGACTAGCCAAAGCCTGACCAGCGAGGCGGTGTGTGGGTGAATTTCGTTCAGAATTCCTGCAACAAAATTACTGATATAAGTGCACTGCAAGCCGAGTACTTGCATACAAATTGTGTAGTTGAACGGGCGGTGTTGGTCCGGTGCTAAAGGTCACCAAATTATCACCCAGCGGGGGGATGTGTGTTCGAATTCCACCACCGCCGCCTGACTTTCCGCATTGGGTGCTGCTGAATGGCAGCCTTTTGATTGGCCGATTCCTCCTTCCTGAAAACAACTGTAGTTTTGCATATTCAATAAGAGGAAGTAAATGAAGAGAAAAAGAGAAGAAACCAGTTTATCGAGAGAGAGAGAGAGAGAGAGAGAGACAAAGAGACTTTCAGGTAAGGCGACTATCTGAACGGGTTCACGAGGCTCAGATGAAGAAATTATTCATTCGTCTACTTTTTCCAGAAGATGCCATATCTGACCTGTCGAACAAAGGTCTGACGCCTGTAGTGAAGCGGACCTACAACGCAGCTCGATTATCGTGTGTTCACAGACTCCACTCCATGATCCGAACGAGCTACAAAGATAGACTGACCGTTTTTATGATTATTTACCAGTTTTAACGTATATATTGGAAACTGATTGGAACTTGGGATGCGGATGTTGTTGTTGGTGTGTTCTTCGAGCTGGAAGTGCTGTGCGTGTGTGTGCGTTTTCTAACCAGGCAACACTGGTGATGTTGCCTAGCCTGGCCACGGAATGCCTGCGAATACATCACCACCGATGACAACCACAACGAACCTAGGCCGTACGATGAGGCAACTATCCCAATGGCTGGTTAAGCCAAGGCGGCACGGGGAGCGCCATTGTTCGTCATCTAATGGATACAGACCACAGTCCGCGTTTAGCGTAATCTGTTCTGTGCTCCCCGAACCCTCTATGCGCTTATACACACCAGCCACCGCCGAGGCGATAGGCATTCGCCTTTTTGTACCAGAACTAAGCACACAAAAGTAAGCTCTCCAGTTACCCTCGTCTCAACATCACCACCACCACCAACATTCCAATCACAATTAATCTCACCCAAACACAGATACAACACATAGGACTCAAAGAGAGAACACGACAAAACTAGTATGCCGGATTGATGGCCAGCGATGGGGTGACGCGCAGAAAAAGAACTCCCAAGTCGAGGCAAATAGAACACGAGTTCGGTAATCTACGTGTACTATAGTTACGGATAAACGGGAAATATGTACAACATACCTCAAGTTATGAACAATCCGGCTCAGAAAGCAGGCAGTGTAAAACGAAATGGCACGGGATATCGAGTCAGGCCACTCGCTAGGCACCAACGAGTAAGGAACACCAAGGGAAGCAAAGTATGTAATCAGTCAGAGTCACCCAGTCCCCGGGGTGTTGTGTTGGTAATACG
The DNA here is from genome assembly GCA_900618425.1 of Echinostoma caproni. Lineage (NCBI taxonomy): Eukaryota > Metazoa > Platyhelminthes > Trematoda > Plagiorchiida > Echinostomatidae > Echinostoma > Echinostoma caproni. The sequence continues at coordinate 5,004 of UZAN01055140.1, read as the reverse complement.
AATTGGGATTCGGCAGTAGATATGGGGTAAATATGAACGAACAGAGCTAGCCGATGTCGATAAAACGGAATTTCACAAACAAGCGGAGAAATAGGTACGGCACAATTAGTAATAAATTTGATACGGAACCAGTAATGTTCACTTGTATGGGAACAAAAGAGGGGGGGAGGGAGGGAGAACGGGTCACAAGAGCCGACACAAAACAGATTTGCTCGTATTAATATGTCACCAAAATGTGTCATGCTGTGAAGATCGAATGTGTCCTCAAGGCGAGAAAGAGGAGGGGAGTGAATACGGCGCGAATAGTGCTCTAATGCGAACATGGGTTATATCATATCAAGCTGTATGCGAATAAAGTCACAAGTTCTGACAGCTGTGGGTGAACAGATATCAACGTGCTCATCGAAGCATCTTCAACAGGTTGAGGTCAAGTGGTTTGCTAACACGTGAATACGCAATGGTCCGGGGGTAATGATCAAAAAGGATCTAAATAACGGATACACATCGATTACAAGGCGGGATGGGAGTCAAATGAAGGGAGGGGGTGTTGTATCCCGTATAACTCAATGAGTGCGCAAGTGATGAGTTAAGTAGTAATTACATTTCCAGTACGTAAACGCAAACGTAGCCGGTGAGCAAGCAGTTCGTCAACAGGCAGACACAGAACTGGTGCAAGTGTTCCCAAAAGAAGTATGTCATCACGCTGGGCAGTGAACGATGCGGAGTGGTCAATACTGACCTCTGATTTGCTGACGCGGATCGACCTTGTAACATCGTAAGTCCGCATGAGGTGCACACGTGCGTGTGGTGGCGGGTCGCACGGTCAATCAGGTGATGGGCACATCACTGGCTGCAGGCCACAACAGAGGGCATTAGTTCAAAACTGAGTGAATGTTGAATTAACTGGCGCTAGTTGAATTTTCCAAACTGGTTGATCTTTACAGCTAGGTTGCACGATTTATGTCAAGGTAGATTTCACTGCATTCCAAGTGGTACCATAGGGCAACAATCTACAGTTTATTTCGTTACACAGTACATCAGGTCACACACAAATACGATAAGGCCGATTAATCACACTGATTTTACCACTGCCAAGGCAGTGACAGTGTGCCCGACAGTTCTATTTACACACACACACAGAGGCCAGGTTCCCATTTTCTTATTTCAACCGAAATCCAAGCTGCCGGGGTTTGGGGTTAGCACAAATAATCTTAAATCGGCTTGTCAGGTCCGGACCATAGGTAGGGCTCACCCGATCCCGAAAGACCTTTCGACCCAGTGTGAAGCTGTGTCCCCACTAACAACAAACCCTTATATGATCTGAACGGGCACGATTACAAATCATTCGGAGACAGTTGTTCGCCTCCGGACTTGTGTTCTAAAGAATTTTTATTGCTGAACAGGGAGAGACAGAGAGTAAAGAAATTTATAAAATCAATCTGAAGTTCAACGTCTGAAAAGTAATGAGCTACTATCCCAAGACGATCAAACTGTTGTAATTGAAAACAGAATTGTAAAATAAAATGAAAAATTTAGACTGAGTGGGCTAATCCGAACATTCACCAAAGAAATTGATTGAGTCAATCGTACAAGGTGATAACCGTCTACCATGTAGCTCAGGGACTTCGAAGTCTCAACACGGTGTTCGCGATTTGAGTCCTGACAGGGACACAAAATATACGCTAAACTGAACCAGGACGAAATAGCTGTACAGTTCTCGTTGTCGGTTATCACAACGATTTTCATTGCATTTAAATTGAAAAATTACAATAATCGATAAAACAGTGTTTGTCTCAATTTATATTGTTGTCAAAGAAGGAATTCGTCGTGTATAGAGCCAATGAAGCGTGAACTAAAAAGTTAGGAAGCACAACTGGACAGCTGTTTCGACCTGATTGGGTCCCATCAGTGAAGTGCGAATCCTTCGACCGCACGGGGATTGAATCCGGGACCTCATAGGTAAAACGCATGCAAGCTACCCACTCGGCCACCGGCGGGCAGCCGAGCAAACCGTTTTTTTTTGCTGCGGGCATCGCGTTTCACCCACCTCAGCACTAGCTGGCCTCCCGCGGTTTGTGACTCGGTTGGAAACTTTCACAACAAAATTATGGACGTGGACAGTATTCATTGATCCTTCGAATGATCTCCTGTCTCTGTACCCCACAGATCACCTATCTATCACACACCCGGTCACCCATGAGGAGGTCTATCATCTTCTTAAAACTACGAGAATCACGAACGCAGTTGGCCCCGATGGTTTATCTTCGGTATCGCTCAAATATGGCCCTGGTTCAGTCACAGAGATGTTCACGTCCCTTTTTAGCCAATCAATTTACACATGTTCGTTTCCGGATTCCTTGAGACCGTTCACCATTGTTACCACTCCTAAATCCTCTTCATCTAGCATTTTATCTAAACGCTTTCGTTCTATCACCATCACTTCTTCTAGACTTAAACTAGTAGATCACGCTATCCTCACCCGATTGCAGTCTGCTATTATTGTTCCCAATGACCCCCTCCAGTTTGCGTACAAGCCGAATAGATGCACTTTGAATGCTGTCTCTTCAATGATGCACCTTTTTTGCAAATCTTTAGATGATTCTCAGGAGTCCGTTCGTTGGGTTTTCCTTAACTATTCCTCGGTTTTTGATTCCGCTCCACGATCTCTTCTCCTGCAGAAGTTACAGTCATTCAGTTGCCCCACCAACTTGTTGTCCTGGTTAAAAGATTATTTCCCAGGAAGGATTCAAAGAATGAAAGCAACAGGAACTACTTCAAAACTGTTAGTGAATAATTCTGGATTCCTTCGAGTTGCTGTGCCCTCTCCCTACCTATTTTCGATTTTCATCAGTAACTTGTCCTCAATCCCACCAACCAAGACCCTTAAATATGCTGCTGATGTGGTCTTATATTTAAGCCATTTGGAAACCAATCTGACGTTGAATCATTTTCCGATAGTTTACCACAAGTTCAATCATTCTCGAACCAATCCGCTCTCCGGTTGAATACTTCTAAATGCTTTGAATGCATTTTCAGTCTTTCCCGATCCGAATAACCCCTGGATCCCTCATTCATCAATTCCGTACCCATCACCAGAAGACATACCACGAAATAACTAGGAATTACCATAGA
>UZAN01055139.1:0-10502 GCA_900618425.1 Echinostoma caproni | reverse complement strand
CTTAATTGTGCATCCCAGTTCACACCCAAATGTTTCTTGACCCACATGCTACCGCCCGCCCTTGTGTTCAACCTTCCCAGACACCCTCCTCGTGTTCGTTGTCTATTCTCTCAATTACACCATGATTACGGTTGCCGTCTGTCGCCCCCCTGACTTTGATGTCACTTCGCTTTCCCATCCCTGTGATTGGTCCTCACCGCCCCTTAAATAGCACTGTCTCTATATCCACATTGCATTCCTTCTCTGATTTCCAAGAGAGTGTTTTCCTGGCACGTTTGCTGTTGTCGTATTGAACCGATAGTTCTGCCCAGACCGGGTTGCCCCTAATTTGAGGTATGTTGTNTGTTGTATTTCCATTGATTCATGAGTCGTTATGCAGTACACGTAGATTTCCCAGCCTTGTGTTCTGACGCGAATTCGGGGTTTCGGTATCTGCGAGTCACTCTATCATCGGACGGCAATCCGGTACAGTTAAACAAATCTCAACCACGTCTCGCTTAGAATCGTTTTGCCAACTACTTTTATAAGGAGATTCTACCGAATCCTGAAGCAGAAACCAGTGGTATATGGCATTCTCATGAAAAGGTATCATCTCTCCTTCATAAGTGACGATATTAGCCTGTTCTTCGAGGACCTACGGTGTAAGTGGTGGAAAGCACTTATAATGCTACCAAAATAATCATCCTCCTCCCAATAATATGCACCCTCACTCCACAAACAAAACAATCCTTGCCATCTTCCGCCAAATGGCATATAATGTATCAACTCCAAAACGAATGTGGAGCATCTTACATCATAGTTATATACAGCTGCACGCTCGGATCAAGGAAGACATTATACGTTGAGGTAGACACCGACTGACCGAGTCAAACGATCAAAGGTCATCCACCGGTTTGACCCTCAACCACACACACATATCACACTACTAGAACGAACACACTCTAACACGTAGCCCCACCAACCTACACCCTTAACCATGATTACCGAACACACAAACCACCTAATTCATCTATGGCTCGACATCTGTGGATTACGAACCACTTTTCGGACCCATCAGATCTATTTGAGGTCACGTATGCTAACGCTAGTCTCCAGCTTCTCAATTTTGCGGACTATGTTGCAGTTAGACGATGGACGTCTGGTTTGTGCACATAAAGAACTGCAAGTCATATAATCACTGCCTCGGCAGTGTTACAAATGAGACCGTTCTACTCTGTCATATTCACGTGTAACCGACGTACTATCAAACACCATAGACTAATGTTTTACGCCCTATTGCACCAGTAAAATGCAGCTAAATCTGCCTTAACATAAATAGTGCAATTTAGCTTTGTTATCTGTATCTTCAAGGGGACAGATTTGTTGAGCCTTGAAGCAGATGCAGCAACGACCAACGATGTTTTGCACATGCTAACATAAGATAGGGAATAAAATGCTGAATGTTGCAATGCAGAGGTCGTTGAGCCAAATTCTCAAAAGTATAAGACAACGCGAGGTTTAATCATACCATCTTTAATTTCCATATTTAAAAAGTCAAGCTGCTATGAATGAGTAGATAACTCTTCCAAATCGTAATAAAAAACCGCAACAAACCAGTCGGTGAGATGCTGTAACATCGGAAAGTCATTTAAAGTACGTGATCTCATATCATGTGTGCTGGGAGATGACCTTGCTGNATTTTAGTTAGAAAATAATTTGCAATTTGAAATGTCACGAACTTTTGACGAGTACCGAAATAGAATCTGATTTGCGAATACATAATCTGTTTCTTTTTCTCTCATCGCGTTAATGTTGCATTCGATATTTCCCCAAAGTATTAGTTGTTTCTGGCTCAATCACATGAGTTAAACTGCTGATTTCTCTCAGTGTTTACGGATATAATCTGCGACCGCTTTTACGTCCGGTACTAAGTACTGCTACTAAAAGTGAGTCGTCATTGTCTTTATAAAGACAGCCGTGGAACCCACATTTTGATAGGATAATGAGCCGACGTGCCTCATCATCATAAACACACTGTGAGGTCCAGACTGTTCATGATTGTGCATGAACAGGGAATAACTAACAGGTGCACGTCTCATGCAGACTTCTATTTTGAGGCATCATGTTTGGCACAGAGCGCAGTCCGATTGAATGACTGTCAATGTGACACTCTTTGACATGTCTCCTCACAGTAAATGTCCACGGTGAAGGTCCTAAAAGGATCTGCCCCGGCATCAATCAGCCGTTGGCCCACATTTCTCACACAGTTTGGTTCTGCTCGAGAAATTTCCGGTACCCATGTCTATGCATTCAGGCACGGTGTGTCAATGTAAATGAAGTTGACAGAGTGAATGCTTAAGAGGGGAACACGTGTAAATGTCTGCCCTCAGCTGCGTCAACCGTGAACACTGAACGGTTTTAGACACCTCATTGTTGACGTTAGGGGCAAAATCTGCTAGAGGGCGTAGTAAAATTATACTCGTGGGATTAGGGCCGTTTGAATGATTGGGTGGGAACTGCGCAGCACTACAAACCATTACCTTTTATGTAAAATCTTCTCACGGATCTTACAAAAAAGAAGAAAATCGAAAGAAACGTCTTTGAATCATGTATGCTATGTACGCACGTCAAACTCAACTCATCACACTGCATTGGGAACACGTCTAGTCGGATAAATGGGTTTTAATTCATTTCCGTTTGCGATTACCTCTCGGAAGCACCGTCGGAGACGTTCACATTGAGGATATTTGTCCAAGCGTGATTTGCATACGGTATTAACTATTAATGAACGTGAACAAGATGGGGTTAAACATGACTGATAGAGTAGATATGCTGTCTCGTTGATTTTTGAAGTTTTTGTACCAGCATTCAATCAATCATCATTCAAGCAAATCCCCGAGGCAAGGTGATGCATACCGAAATAAGTTTCAGTTAGGCTGATTTTCGTATTAGTATAAATGAGCACAATCCACAGACAGCGACAATTATATGTAAAATAACTGGGTATAGTGCATTGTTTCAAGTATGTCACATTGAGCAGCGATACGGAGTAGTTGAGAACAGTTGAAAGTAAACAAAAGTGAAATATCTAAAATCCGTTTCTTCGGCGACAACTTCAAAGGCCACAAATGCTATCACCTTGTCTCTGGCTCCTAATTTATTTCGTTAAATATTGTAATAACAAGAAACGAGTAAAGCTGATGATCGGAACATTTCACTAAATAGATTACCAGACTGTTTTCTTTACCTTCGAGATAAATGTCACAAAATCCTTTGGTTGAGATATAACTGCTTTGTAAAATGACGCAAACTATTTTGGAAAGATTGGCATACACTTATAGTAGGCAGCTCTTTAAGATTCAGCATTGAACAAGGTAGATACAAAGCATATTTAAAGAAAGAATGTCTGGAGAGCAGTTCAATTTGAATAAATCTTTACTAATTGTATGAGTGCTTTTAGTCCAGAATGGACAGTCTGAGGTTAGCAAAACACGATCTGCGCTCAACCGCTATCATTTGCTTAAATGAAAAGATGCGGATGTTAATAGAGAGAACAAATGCCTCGAGATTCGAATCGGTTTCCAGAAGATTACCATAAGTGCAAATTGGTAGTTCATTCCTCCTTATTTCCATATCTTTGGGTTGGTCCCGTGAGAAAATAAGAAAACTAAGCAACTGTTGACATGACAGTAATGTTCTCTGTAAAAGAGGTAATCTTTGGTGAAAATAATATCTACCACGGACAAATCTATAACATTTAGAGAGAGGGAGAACGGGGTTGATACTCTCTGTTAGGAAATGTCCGGGCAAAATATTGCAAAGAATGGATGGTGCTAAATAACCCATCCTTTCGGTTTTAGTTCAACCACCATCTACCAAACGATAGGTTAAACATTGTTAGTTACAATAAACTGAGAGCACTGATGGCTCAAGTACAAGGAAGCGTGAAAACCATTGTGACAAGATGTTGACTTTTGGAGGAACGGTTGAGGTTTTGCTCATATTTGGATGAGACAAACCTTTGAGGTTCTGCTAAAGTGAGACAATTTAAAAATGGCTCCAATAATTAGCGTTTGATATAAAATCAGCTGCAAAGTTTAGCCCGACCTGAAAAACTATAGGAATGTGCATTTACCGTATAACCTGCAGATGTTATGGCTATTACATCAGATACGTGTGCAATCTAAACAATTTGGGTACAGATAAAAAACATGGTCCATTTATTTGCGTTGAACCAAGGTCATGTTTGCTAGTTGGCAAGCATCGGTCGTATTCTGGCTCATGCGGCACTTAAACGTATCTCTCATTGAGTATCGTTCTGATTGCATGATATACCGTGTTAAATAGTTTTGTTGTGGTCGTGTACAGGGCAAATGCAGGGTGAACTGAAAATCTTCAAGACATTTGAAAGCCGTTTGCCCTTTCCAGTTAATAACATTTGAGCAATTATGGTCAGTGATTCAACTGTTTTACGGTTATTTCATATAATTAGCTGAACACCAAACTTTTATTCATGGCTTTGTGTGATTACCCTCAATCGAAACCACTCTATTCCTCAAATAAACCAGCTAAATATTCGTAGCCAAATCGCAAAATTTTGTATATATGTATATTAACCACCGGCTTGAAGATAAGCGGGGTGCCAACGCAACAATAATAATAACAATACCGTGTACAACGAATAGGTGGATTGTGGTACAAAACATAGTGAAAAGGGGGTGAAATTTTGTAAATTATTGTGCATTCAATAAAATGCGAATTAAACAATACATACGGCAAATCAACCGTAAATTTGAAGTTTGCAGTTTCAGAAAAAAAATCAGTCTCTTATTCCAAACTGATTTGAAGTTAAGCATGTTGTGGCCGTCGGAAGGTATGGCGAATGAATTTCCTCGTTTAAATTCCGTCTGCGTAGTATTCCTTGCGTTGCGTATATACATATATATGTACTAATATCAAGCCCTTTCTAGATCGTCAAGCTGCATCTCTCTCGTCCTTCTGAAAAATCTCGATCGACCCCTGTTAAGTAAAATATAATTTATTATCAATCATATAGGATTGAGAATATTGCGAGACCGCAATAACTTTTCCTGGTTCAAATTTAATCCCAAGGCTCATTAATTTATCCACGGCGATTTGTATATGGCTCAAACTTATTTAACCGCTTCTCCCTCTGTATGTTTTCACTCTTGAAGTAGTAATTTGACTGTTCAACCTCCTCACACACATTAACCCTTGATACTCATCTTCATAAGCACCCTTTCAATTTGGAATTCTTTTAGAATGAGTCATTCTCGACGGTTGCACACGAATGGATAGATTAGTCTAAATCAGAACAAAATAAAAGATAATTATCGCTCTTTTTTCATTCGAAGCCTATGTCGTTCAACTGTGGGTGTTCATGCTGTGTTCTAGTGTTATAATGTCAGAATAACGATGGTCGCTCAAGGAGGATTGGTTACTGCAAACCGGAGTTAGAGCAATGGTAATTTGACGTACGTACAACAAGGTATCTCATTTTGTAAATATCATCATGATTCCTGCAGCACACAGGAAGAGGTAATGGAACAGCCAGTAGTTCGAAAACAGAAATTTTCTTCAAGTGGTCTTGTTCATTTTTACAGTTGAAAAAACCAATAACCGCATTATTTAGCGTACTAGTCACAAATGTGAGTAATACCTCACAACACTTGTGAAAACTACTCCGACACGAAACATTCAGCATTTTCAAGGATTTGATAAAATGATTAGACCTTCGGTTTATTCAAAATTTCATTTTCACATCGCAATGAGGATTTATCGTTCAAGATAGGTACTAACGGAAATTCCACATGTACCTGTTTACTTTTCGTTTTCAAACGTGCATGCAACACCGTCCAAACGAATAGAAATGTCAAAGAAAGACACATCTAGTTCATGCTCAGGCTCTGGAAAAAACAAGTAAGATCAATTCACTACTTAAGGAGGATATGTTGTGTTCTTCACAAGTAGGGAATGTTTGTAAACGCATCTCGTACCAATGAAGCGAGTTGCCGTTATGTGTGCACCAATCTGTGTCAATCACACCATGGTTTTTCATAACAATCACTCACAGACTGCATTGCTTAGGTTCACGGCACTGAATAGTACAAAGTTGATCGTTCCGAGTTGAGGACGAAACTGTCATGACCAGCCTCAACTAGTGCGATGCGTTCGACTTTGAAACTGCCCAATAAGGATATGATATAATTAGACAGAATTGCTCGAAGGGCAAACAAACAAAAAAGTGACAGCTGTAGATATAATAACGTGGTCTGTCATATCCCGCAGTTGGTGGTATTCATCTTTCGCTTATTCTGAATGTGTGCACATCGGTAGATCAAACACAGAGGTTCTTTGTCGGTTTCTAAACTCATTTTGAACACACACCTGACTAGAGGGGTGGGCATCCCCCGTACGGTCACAATTTGATCAGTAAACTACATTAATCCGCTAAGTTTAAAAAATGAGTTACCTGGGTCCTACAAGTTGACAAATTGGTAGAAATCAATCAAACAAGTTAAAGGTATCTTCATTTGTGCCCTAAGCGGTCCTTCAAATACATTGCACATTATAGCAAACATTTTCTGACTATTTTATTTACATCTACCTTGTCTTCTAACTACATAACTGGGCTAGAATTGAAACGCTAATGAACCGATAACGATAATTTTATTTCATTGTGACTTTTTGATGTACCCAATGCGTACGGGTTGTGTTGCAAACGTACTGATATACTGTATGGGCATGGTGTATGCACGGAAGTAAATGCTGGTGTCAAAAATCCTTCTTCAATGGACAAACACCTCTACAATTCATCCTTTTAGGTAGCTGAGATCCAAAGAAAGATTTCAAAATGTTACTGGGCAACCGCACGTATCCTGGTCATTGCCACGAAATGTGTTTGCTTGTCTTTCGATTCACTGCATTCCTTTTGTGTTCTATTTCTTACGGAGATATAAAAAGCGGTAAGGATAATCGATCTTGATGTCATAGAACTTTAAGATGTATAATTGCGTAAAACTACACATATGTGAAAGGAATGCAATAAATTAAGAAAAGGAAGTAATTTCTATTTCTTACCACATCAAATTGGTTTCAATAGTTTGGTGAGGTTAAAGGTCACGTGGAAGTAAAAGAGCTTCCGAGATTGCTCTTCAACTGACGCTGGTTTGTTCCGAGCTTGAATCTCTTTGTGTAGCTGTTTATTTGTCTTCCATTTCATTCATAACCGTCCTACAGCTGCGATGTTCGCATACCTGGTTTGAAACAGGCTGTCTGACAGATGTCATGCGGGAACGCGAACCGCTGTCCGATTTCCTGCCACTGAAAACCACGTGATTAATCCTCTTTTGCTTCGAAAAATCTTTTGCCTTCCGCCGCTAACTAACACAAAGACGATCCGGGCTGATATTATAAACAGGACTAGTGTGTCAGTCGAATCAAAAGCATGCATTAAATATCTCACAAGAACACACGTTGAATTTGAAGAGGTTGCTTTCTAATGTTAATTTTTTCGTTGAATCACGAGTATTGCTTTAAAACATCTGAAGCCAGGTGAAGTGTTATTACTTTATGGAGTATTTTCTAATCTATGCGTTTGAAATGTTTGAGTACCCTAAAAAGCTTCGATTGTTGCATCCAGAACTTAATTGCGGAGCACTATTTATCAATACGCTCTTATGTAGAATGGCAACGATCAAACTGAATGCAGTTTAACCTGTATAAAGCCAAGCAGGGTTGAGAATGTTTTCCCGGACGGATAGGAAGATACAGAAAGAATGATTCCATGTAATCAAGGGTGTTCTCTTACTGTATAAAATTGAATTAATTAGCAAAACATCAACAGAAATTTTGGGATGGAATGATTTTGTGTTAGGTTGATGGTAAATTGATGCTCTGTTCATGTTATTGAAATCTCTTCATGATCAGCGGCCAATTTTCATGAAATAAAATAGATCGAAAGCCCTGGCCAGCAAAGCCAAATCGATCGATGAATCACCATTCAAAATCCGCCATTCTACGATAGCACGCTATTTCCACCTAAACACCTTGGAAAACGTGTGAAGCTCACGCAGTCAGGGGGTGAATTATTCACAACATTTGATCAAAGGGCCCACGTTAGATGAAACTCAGACCTTGAGGGGTTCTTAGTCGTACACATCAGCTTGCCCAAACTGACATCAGCAGTTGGTTTCACTCCAATTTCATTTGAAAAACTACTATCTGTCTCTGCTACCGTACGCTGACTAATGAAAACCAAGTAATTTTAGGCTCCATAATCGATGATCTCACCACCTGTTTATCCATTGAATGAATAATTTACTATTTTCTTACTGCAATAAATTAATTCCTAGGTTATACCCATGTTTTGTTTTTATTGCATAGACAATAAAATCAGGAAAAAGAGCCTTTGCAGTGAGAATGTGACACAACAGATGTAGTCTAACATGAAATGAAATATATTTATCTTGGATTCGTCTGTACTTGATAAAACAAACGATGTATTGCCACCAACGAAAACCCTCGACTGTTTGTACAATTTGAGTGATAGTTTACGTACCTGTAGGGTTTTCTTACGCTTAAAAATGCAATAATCTGATTTGTCTTACTCTACATTTGACTTTCTCAAATATAGTCGTGGCATTATAGGAAAAGACCCTTGTCCTCAATGCATGAGGTGTATCATGCGGCAGGTGATAATGTTCCCGCCGATGGTTTCAATCTAAGAGATTTCAATCTATGGCAATTTAAAGAGTTTTTCGTTTCCTTGTTTTCAGTTACATCTATTAGATTAGAAGATGTTTACAAAATGGTGCGACCGTATAAAAACACTGTTTCCTGTCATGCAACTGTTAGTCAATACACGGTTCAATTCCGTTACAATTCTGTTACAATTTTGAACAATTACCTAAAACTTAGTTACTAACCTAATAAATTGTGAACGCATGTACGACAGTCGATAGCTTTGGTGTACATTGATTGACTCCAGGATATATATATATACAATACAGGTGGCTGAGGAAGCTGGAATTCACTGTGGGAGTTTGTATCAGACTAGTTCCGAACGACCAGTGCAAATTCTTTTAGAGTTTTCGTTATACAAATGGAAACGTCAGTGGCCCTGATTCTGTTCACTATATGCGTTCACTTTCCTTCTACGCAAATCCATATGCTCGAAAGTCCACAGCCTTTATTGGATCACCATTTCTGATTCATTTCAACGAATGTATGTGAGAAGGTGGTTACAGTTATTCGCAGTAATGGACACCAAACGAGAATAATCCTCAAAATCAAGTTTTAGTGTTTCATTTTCAATGGTTTGTGTTTGGAGGAACAAAACTGTTTCCTCGGAACAGAAATTTTCTAGGTAAATCCAAAGTACTTGATCATTTATTACTTCTTTTACTTCTACTCAAGTGTTCTAAGCACAGAATAGAACAATGCTTTGAAGATTAGAAGTGGATATATTTCAAAGGCGTACAGATTTCAGTATTCGCAAACATCTCACGTATTTTCTTTCTGCATAGGTGCTTCTCTGCCAGTAGCAATCTGTTATTCCAGATTTACTGCTAGTTTATATTGTATATAATTGACAATCCATCGTGCGCAACTATAACCAGACTGCTAATCAATGCCCGAAGTTCATGATGGTCTGTTGATGTGGAACGTGATGGACAGACGAGAATCCTCGTCCAATCACAATCGCGGACTGGAATTCCCACTTAAAGATGATGTAAACCGCGATTCAGACATTTAATCACCAAGTTATCACGACTCTTCATTGCGGCTGTTTGGAACTGATCGAGAATCTAGTGAATAGGTGCAACAACACCAGGGTATCACAGGGTGTCTGTGTGCGCACGGTAGACAGTGAGACAGTGAAATTAAACTTATCAGGTCGAATCTTTCCCAAAGAAATGGTTCGCACATGATAAGGCTAATTACTCTACTTAACCTTGTTTATTCTCAGTTCATAAAACCAGTTGTGGTAATCGGGTGCAAATAGCTCAAATCATCGCTCTTATTGGGGTGCCCTCTAAATTAATCACACATGCACAAACACACGTGCACACATGACTGGGACAATTACCTAAATGACTCCGGTTCTATCAGCTACGGTCACGATTGAGTAACTCGGCGAAAAGAATACGGGTGTACTGTTCTAAATATTTTATCTGCTCGTAATTTTTGCACGAAATAATATCTTAACTTGTACTTACGGTGTTCTGTGGAAACTTTTGGGTGCTCATTTTTACCTAAAATTACTCTCTTCAGCTGAGGGAGCTAAAATGTAGAAGAGAACTGTCATATCATTTGGCTCAGGCAGATGGAAATTGATTGACTATGCACAGAAAGAGACTGGCACTCAACTCGTTGTCCAATTTGCCATTGTCAACCGGCATGTGTTTAAGATACGGAACGGGAGAGTTTCTATGTAAAGTGATTCTCGAAAGATGTCATTGGAATTTAAAGATATCCACATGAAACTAGTGAAATTAGGA
>UZAN01055138.1:3504-14804 GCA_900618425.1 Echinostoma caproni | reverse complement strand
TTAGAACCAATTCTCCTGAAATCGGTTTATGCTTTTCTGTGAACTTCTCTTAGATTTGTCTGTGTTAATGAGTATGAGAAAAGCGGTGTCTTCTGTTTCCGTTTATGCTATTTACGTTTCCGGTACCCCGTTCTACAAACGTGTTACTGAACCTTCGTTAACTTTGAAAAGTCGTCCACCTTTTTGACACCACAACTGTCTGTAGTCAGATGCACGATTGCCGATCTTCCTCACCTCTAAACCCTGCACAATCCCAGGTACGTCGATCCGGTAAACCATTCGCGTCGAGTCTCCTTCGTACGATCAATAGTATGCTCAGTTCGTCGCATTTGAAAGCATTCGTGCTTGAGAAACTGCTTCCGACGATTCTTCTCACGCCTGGTAACTGACTGAGTTGTATTTTCTGCTTGCTCTCTATTTGTGAGAAAGTTTTAAAAGTGATTAATCATCTTGATAAAAAAACATACGAGCATCCTTTAAAAATAAGCAGGGATTTCATGAATTTTAAATCAGTGACAAAAGTTTCAATTACACAGAAGTTTTTCATGTTCGTCGATCTGGCTTTGGGCGTATTTCATTGTATTTCATACACGTCTGATTCCAGACGGTGTGAAACTATTCACGGTACAATAATCTTTGCAAAAAAAAACAAGAAGTTCCACGATTTGTTTGTGGGCCGAATACTGCCAGGTTGCCCAAACCGGGGCAGGTGAAGTTTCTTGGGTGATTCACAACGGGGCTTTGGCAGTGGGTTGGTGTGTGAAAACCACAATCCATTGTGGACCGGTGTCCAGTTCATCGAATCATACCCCCTGCAGATGAGGTCCAATGTCCAAGGTGCCCAATATACCTCGATATCCAATCGAGCAGGTGACCAGTCACCATCAGGAGGGTGTGGGTGCGTGTGGTTCGTACACCTGTCATTGGTTGGTTTAGAATCAGGATTTTTCGCCAACTCCTCTAGGTGAACTGCTAGTGATTATCCGATCCGGTTATAACCCCGGATATTGGCTTTTCACCTTCACTTTGGCGGAAAAACACCCCCGCCACGAGACGGTATTAAGTACGGTTTGCTCAGCAAAAACTAGTTTAGACGCTTGGTCATGCAGGAGGTCGTATATGTTTTCTTTGCATCAAAGTATGTACAGCAAGTATGTCAAGTATGTGGATCGGATCAGCATCTCCACCAGTTTATGAATCTATCGAATAGGAACAGTTTGTTCTGACTACGGGACTTTGTTTTCAGTGTGGTAATGGGCATTTTTTCATTCAATGAATGAAATGTTTAACAATTTTTAGTGACTTTTATACCAATCAGATCGTCGAAAACCCATTTGAGTGGCAACGCTATGTGACGGATGTATCGAGCGCACAATATTTAAGTCAATATTTGTTCACAACTGCTCCTGACATCGTGACTTCCCATCTCACGCTGCAAACCCGACGGTGAAAAACGAGATCATTCACATACAGCCAGCACACCCGTTCATACACGTGATTTTCATGGTCTTACCTGACTTGATTTAACGTCAAATTAAATAAACTTGAATAGTTAACAAACATAACCAAATTTCGTTGGAATTCACCAAATGAGAGGTTTACACTAGACGAAAATGTGGATACTGTACCAGTGATGGTACTGTGATATGAACCCGAAATGCTTAGTGTTGTACTGATGAATCCCCAAATACTGGCTGTACGAAGAACTGAATGAATGAATTGGTAAGTGGACTGATTGATTGATTGACAGACTAGCTGTTTAACTAACTAAGAGAATGGATACAATACAATACAATACAATACAACGGGCTAATGGAGAAGCGACTGACTGATTGATTGATTGGTTAAAAGGTCAATCAATAAATTGACACAACGATTGACTGACAGAATCGCTGACCTCAATGATCTGGGCATTTTAGCCATGCCACCAATAAATTGTCATGGTACGCGTCATTTGCCATAGCGAGTGATGATTGGAAAATGGTAAAGGATGGCCAGACTAAGATCTGGCATGAAGGTATAAAAACCCGGATCAGAGAGAAGGCGTGCTCACATAGGTCCCGTTAGACTTTCTGAATGGGGGACCTCGGGATCAGCGTAACCGAGGGTTAGAGACACCGAATGATGTGGTTGGTTGTCGTAAACAGTGGCATTGGTGCATCTCAACTCTGTGTAACTTGAGCTTTAATGACGTCTCTGTTTTCATATTGACGCTATTTTCCTTATTCACATATTCCCTCTTGTGCTTCATCCAAATGGGCAGTCATGAGGGAGCAGCCAAACCGGTGCATGGAAGTGCAATGCTAATTTGTTGTAGAAACTAAGCTGTACTGACCTCACTGATCTACTAAATTATCTCATGGACGAAACATGTATGTGACAGGTGTGCATTGAATATACTTGTACGAACGCGTATAACATTCGCTGATACACAAACTCAGTTTCGCAAGTTTTCGCGAGTCAGCGAGCGAGAGAAACGAAAATTAGGTCCGCTTCTCCAATTCTGGAAACACGATAAAAATCATTGTTTGCACGGTTCCTTTTTACTCACAGCTTGATTTTATTATGCTTTTGTTCCTTTGATTGTCCCCTTGTTGATCATAATTCAATTTTAAGGGCGGTGGTGGCCAATTTGTGACCTGTGAGTCCCGGGTTCGGACCGCCCCACCGCCGCTCGTCTTCCCAGACAGCCTTTATATGGCCGCGGCCCCCCTTCCTCAATGTTGACTGTACATTTGTATATTCAATAAATTAAAAAAAGGAAGTAAAAGATAATAATATTACTATTGTTGATTGAACTGTTGGTGACCTTTTTCTGTCCTACACTTTCCCCTTAACTCACTCTAACGAAGCTGCTCTACTGTGCTCTATTGGTTATGCTAATATTTTCTCCTCTGCTCTCTTAAACTGACGTCACTAAACTACTTTAGTGACCATTATCTCTTCTGTTTTAGTTCAAACACTTACTCGGTTAGCATACCCTACTTTTATTTGGACGACGTATACGCGTGAAAAATGGGAATCTTTCAGTTGAGAAACTTATTCACGCAAAGAAATCCATTGCTATCGCTTCGTAGCTCGCTTCATTTCAATTCTCCCGATTCTGTTGATCATCTTATTGTCATTTTTAATTTGCATCGTCCCCATGAAAATGTGTTTCGCTCAGACTGGAACAGTATACCCTCCTCTACCAAAAGCTGTGGTAGAATAAAAAGGGACAAGTTCCAGCAAACAATCACAAATAAACAGCTTTCCTTCTAGTTCAGCAAGAAAATCCATAGCCAGGTTTGTAGGCACTCGGATTTGCGTACTGATTTAGTGTTATCCCTCCATGGACTACGTTGGCTGGTGCATGTGCATGCCATCGGATTGGCTTTTTGGACGGGGACCCCGAGACCGTGGTAACCATAGGTTAGAGCCACTGGGCAATACGTCTGGATGTCGCAGCCAGTGATGCTCGTGCGTCTACTCAGCATTCATGCAACTTGAGTCTATATAAATTCACTAACTTCTCTTTGACTCTTCTCTCAACATTTCGATCTTCATTCTGCCCATTAAGCCAAATGGACAATCATGAGTTCAGTTCAGTTCGTCCAACCATTAACCATGCACTTTCGTGCACCGGTTTTGATTGTTGTCCTTTGGTTGCCCATTTGGATAAAATAGCAAAATGATGATTGGAATGTTCAGAGCAGATTTAAGCGGAAGGTAGCACATTTTCATACAGGGAAGTTACAAGACTAATGAGTAGATGCATAAGCACCACTGTTCGCGACACCCAGCCATATCGCTCAGTGTCTCTAACCACCGGTGACCATGGTATCTTGTTCCCCAGCCGGGGAGCCCACTGGGACCTATGTGAGCCAGCCTCCCGGTTAGGGTTTTCATACCCTCATGTCAGATCTTAGTTTGACCACCCTTAACCTTTTCTCAACCGCTACATGCCTCGGCAAAGATCGCTCGCCGTGGCAACCTATATGGTGACATGCGTAACACGTATCCCAACCAGCGCAATCTATGGAGGTCGACCACTTGCTCCAGTGAGCGAACTGGCCAAACTGCTGCAGCATATACTCTACCCTTCGGAGACAGCCGGATGTCGCGATGGCACCACGGATGTCTAAAGTTGAGAAATGCCAACCGAGCATTCTGTATGCGAGCTGACACTTTATCCGTGAAGCGTCTACCAGGTGAGATGTAGCTTCCCAAATAACAAAACTTATCCACTTGCTCTATTACTTCGTGAGGTAGAGTGAGGCTGAGTGTTGGACCAACCAGGTCTTGAAGTAACATTTTGCGCTTTGAAGATGCAAAACGTATACCGAACATGGCTACTGTAGCACTGAAACTATCCAGAAAAGCTTGCAACTTACCTGCATCTTCACCTAATAGCACAATGTCGTCTGCATACTCTAGATCAGACAGTTTGCCACCCGGTAGTAATCGGATGCCGCTATTTTCGCACGAGGATAGAGATGTTTCAAGAATTCAAGCTATCACGAAGTTAAATAGAAAAGCAGAGAGAGGACAACCCTGTCGAACACCACTTTCCGTGTTGAACTCGAGTGAAACGTGCCGTAATTTTGGACTCAGCTTGGGCTATTAGTATAAAGCGATTGTAATATCGAAATAAACTTCTCGGGCACATGCTTTAGAGCGAGGTAGCGCGAGAGTTTAGAGCGGTCGACTGAGTCGAAAGCCGCTTTCAGGTCGAAGGAGATAGACATGATGGGTCTACGAAGGGATTGTCTGTGTTCTAGGACCTGACGAAGAGTGAAGATGTGGTCGATACAACCTCGACCAGGTCTAAAACCAGCCTGGTTCTCAGGTGTGCACTCTTTCCGTGTGGCAGACAGTCGACGGAGTATGATGCCGGCGAGAAGTTTAGAGTCAATGTTGTATAAACTAATTCCTCTGTGGTTTTCACAGGAGTATCTGTTGCCTTTCTTGTAGGTCGGTATGATCTTTGATTGACGCCATTCATTTGGAGCCTGTTACCTTTTTCCACACCGCGCCGTATCTCCACTAATCATCTATGCATTCCGAGTTTGGCAACGATCAGTGAAGCTGGTATCACTATATTCCGCTGTTCCTTTTCCCACACTGAACCCCGGAAGTTTTGTTAACTCCGAAACCAGGGCTAAACCATCGCTAAAAACGATGGGGACAGCCCGTCGGGGCCGGAGGCTTAAACCTTTTGTGTTAGCTTATTTCTAGGGTAACCTCCATTTCAGTTGGAGGACTGATGTCAACTGGCAGTTTTTGTACAGCTGAACCGGGTGTATGGAGTTTATGTGCTGAAGAGGGTCAGATGAACTGAGCCTTAAACTGTCTCACCTATCGATCTAGACGGCGTTGCTGAATTTGAATCATTTTGCCGTCGGACTGCTTAATTAGCTCACTTACGCCTGCTGTCCTTGGGCCTGTCTCATCGAGAAGTTAATATGGTGAATGAAGGGAAAATTGATCTGTGTCAGGAATGTAGCAGAAATAGGAAACGAATATCACTTTTGTCGGCGATATATCTACTTGATTGGTTGGTAATCCACTGCTGTGCACCAATTCAGAATCATTGTTAGTTTCATTTTCAAACAAAGAAGGCAGCCTTTGTATGGCCGCAGCCCCCTTCCTGAAAGTTGACTGTAAATTTGTATATTCAATAAATAGAAAAAGGAAGTAACAGACATTTATTTTATTTATTATTTTTATCTCAAGTTTATGGAACGTGAATTTCGTTTTCTTATTCACCCAAAATCTTGTAGGGTGTTCCTTGCCGACCGGTGTGAATTTAGGTAACGTGTTTCCTGTATCACTTAAGGGATTTTCAGCTTATTGATGCTGTAATTAAAGCTGCAATTACTCTGTTTCGTTGTGTTTTGTTCTGTTCGAACACAAACCATGACGGGAGCATTGCCCCAGTGCTGTCACAATGGTTTTTGTTGGATATACATCTGTTGTATTGTTTCTCAATATATCCATACGTATAAGAGATGAATTTCGCCTTGGTTGCGTCGATCTCCACTCTCATTGTTGCCCCTCAGATCTCGGCAATCAAACCACTTTGTTCGAGACACCTTTTGTTCATGCGCCGCATGCACTGGGTCTGTTCATTTAATGATTTATATCTCAAGGTCGATGCTAACCCCCATGTCGTGTGTGTAGGCAGTAGAAGTCCTTTTTTAGCAGGAGCGTATTGAAAGAGTTTTGTATGTGTTTAATGAATAATTCCTGGGAAACGTGAATGTCTTGATTCTATTCATGAAAAGGTACAGTTCAATATCATATTTCTTGTTTTGTTACCCCGCATTTTAAACCTTAAAATCTAACATTAATTACGAGTCAAACCACTGTGTTTCTATGCCAGATTCTGGCCAAATCTTTTGCCATTCTGATCTGTGAAATCAACAACCGTGGTTATTTGTTGTGATGGTATGTAGTCTGTTCTGCTGTATGAGACCACAGACGTCGCCTGATTCTGCACCATTCGTTCTGCGTTCAAATCATCAAATGTGAATCTGCTGTGAATTGTGTGCTGCTAAACTCTCACCTAAGTCCTCACTTATTTCGACTTCCGCTCAGCAAGTTGGGTCACAATGAGTAGATTGAGGGTTCGTTCTTTGCATTCCTTCAGTTGCCATCATTTTTGGTGACTCCTGAACTGTTCTGTAAACAGTTTTTTGGTTTTTATAATCAGTCTAATTGCGCATCAAATGTTAGTTATCGGTTAAACAAGTATTGGTGCACTTGAATACACAAACAACCGATGATTTCTATAGAAACAGGATCATCATTCAGGTATCGTGTCACGAGGACCTCTTTGAGATGTTCGCTGTGGTGGATTAAATTCCACCGAGGACGAAATCATTGCCGGTTACGAAATGGTTTCTCAGTTTATTGATCTAAGCGAATGTAGCCCGGAACCTGGGGTGTAGTGTTTTCATGATATCTGCACGTGGTATCGGCCTGTTTGGTTGGAAAATATAAGCTCCGCGATGTTTGGTTTAATAATTACGTCCGTGTTTTGAAAAGGCCGCATCAATTGGGGATCCCCGAGTGATCAAGCGCGCGAGAGCTGCCTTTATAAGACACACTGACACCGCTTTACGCTCCCACATATAGGATCCTCCATTTTTGCTGTCAATCACGCAGGTTTTCTAGCAAACGTTGTTGCACCCACCCTTTTGTCGTGCTCCTTGAAAGTCGCTGACCTTGACCTTGAAAGTCGCGCACCTGTCGTTCATTGGTTTAAACATTTTAGCTGCTTTTGTTTTCTCGCTGTTTACTGTTCTTCACATGGCTTCATTGGAGTTTCCCCCCCACCACTCTTTCTATTTTAATAGGTCACGGACAATCTGGATTTGCTATGAGTCTTATAAATCAACTGTCAACAGAAGACCGAACGGTACTTCTGAAGTGAGTCTGTTGACCTGAGGCTAATTGGACTGAAAGTTTGGGAATACATTCACCTGACTAGTCAATGAGTGGACTTTTAGAACGATTGTTCTGGTGTTGTGAGTAGTATGCAAAAAGATGCGATCAGCGGTTTCTTTCAACGACCAAAAATGAACCAGACTTGTTGGAGCAAACTGTTGCTGTTTGGTACGGTGAACACAAGAATGCGATCTGATAGTGGACCGTTACATTAGATATCCCGCGTGTTTGCGGGAATTCTGCAAACTTGTTCCAAATGAGATATTTTGTTATGTGAATGACAATTTAACCGTGATAGGCAATAAACAACTATCCTCAATCAGCACCATCTTTTGGAATCATAACACCAGGAAACAGCTTCGTAGTTTTTATTGGATCGTTAATTACAGTTGTTCTCCGAATACGTGAACTTTTCTACAAACTTGCCATCCTTAGGTTGATAATGCCCTTGTAGACGCTCAAAACGAGGCGAAGCTGTATCTCATCGTGAGCATCTAAGAGAAGATGAAACTATTTAAAATGACCGCTCGTTTTTCCATGGCGATTTTTGTTTATGTATTTATCATTATTCTGGTTTGATTTCGCGGTTTAGCATTCATTTACCAGACGGATTTCACGATTACTTGGTCCCAATGCATCTTGTTTGCAGTCATTGTTGATATTTCCTGCTATGGTGCTTCTGTCGTTTTTTTTAAACTGACCAGGCCACTGAGCTAAGGTCAATAGTTCATTCTCATTTCACTGCTTTTTCAAAATACTAGTATGATTTTATTGAGCGTTTTGGGTACGAGACGCAATGTGTTTTCCTGTCATAGGCAACCTTTTCTAGATCACGCCAATTTGTCGCCCATAGCTCACTCATCGATTTCTCTGAGCCTGCTTTCGGAAAAGATTTGTACTGATACCGCTCTGTCCAATCATCTGTCTAAGAGCTGAATTTCCAATCGATTCGTGTCTTAAAAACCATGATTGAGTTTCCAGGTCAGTTCCTTGTAAATAAACATGAGAACCGGATCCACCGATTATTTTCGTCCCGTGTTCTCACTGTGTTCGGCTCGGTTCGCCGTTGAACTGGTGCACGGAAATAGTCGGTGGAGAAGAACACATATATAAACGAACGGATACAAGCAGAACACTACCATTTCACAAGCACTGATGATATCACCTCGGCTGGTGGTGATGAAACGTTTGCACACAAATTGCCAAGCTCAGTGAACAGGCGAAATCGAATTCAGTTCACCCGATCTACGAGAACCAATTTTCAACATTTTTTCAACAGAATTGATAATCTACCGGTTTTCGATATCATTATAATTCACCCCAACTGAAAATATGTACGCACCCACGAGTGCTCTCTGGTAAAATATCCATCCATCCACTTATCTTTGGTGTTCGATGCTCTACGGGTTGTGTTCTGCCTCCAGTGAAGATAAATCTTGTTCAACTGAGCCGGAATACGACAGTTTTTTTTCTAGATTGCATGTGAGTTCGTTTTTATTTCTGATAACCTGATTTTCTCATCCTGTGCTCGATCGCTTCCTTTATTTGCCTGTTACCTTCTTCCGCAGAACTTTTTGCACAACCTCGAGTTCGTGGCCTCCGGAGACATTGCCTATATTGCAGAATTTGTTAAAAACAGTGCGTTCATGGCTCTGCTATTGGTACTGTTCATTTTCCGTGATTGTATTTTTTCTGATGTATTCGCCTTTCATTTTGTCACCTAATAGTGTAGAGAGATTAAACATTTTGTCGAAATTAGGATCCCTTAGGAATTTCTCTTTTTATAAAGAATTTCTTCGTTTACAGAGCATCAGATGAAGCGAGTGAAATGAAAAGTTAGCAAGCACTGGGCAGCTGTCTCAATCTAGTCGGGTCTCATCAGGAGCACTGCGAATCGCCATCTATCCAATTGGGGATTGAACGCGGGACCTCACAAGTCGAATGCGAGCATATCCCCCGTATCGGAATAGACGACAAAGCCGAAGGCCAGTTTGAAACAGTCATCAATCACGCCACCAGTGACGTGATTCTCATGCACTTGGCATGCATTTGCACACTGTGCCACGCACGCAACCATACCACACAGCGGCAATCAGCATAGACTGCTTTGTGCACTCACTCACAAGTATCATACCATTTGGAACACGTGATGAAGTGTGTTTGCTTCTTTTGTAATCGCCGTGTGCGCGTCTCTTAGGCCGGACTGTGTGGTGCTATGTGATTTTGATCGTCGGCTCCAAGGCAACATGTTATGTGAGCGTCACCCGCCTCCACTATTAGTGAACTAGACGCACTCGGCTGAACTTGGAAACTTGCACGGCTCTTTGTGTTGTAGTCAGCGCATAGATGCACATGTCCGGTTTAGAACACCGAAAAACGAGGCAGTGTGCACGCATGCTTGCGCATCGAACCTCGCTTCTAGCATCCCCATAACCATTTAAGGATTATCTGCAACTTTTAACTACTGATTGTACCTGCAGTAGTAAAATTGGGATTTCGACTTGGGTCAATCAAAATGTGGCTGTTTCGAAATAAATTTCTAAGAAGCACACAGCTGGTTTCGCGATCCTTGCCGCTCGTCAGGTATGCGTATCTGGGAGTACTATGTCAACTCACGAAGAAAGCCCGGACTCGCATGTGAATGTGCAGAAGATTTAGTTAGCTACCACGTACGCTGGAATCGGCATTGGCGTTTTGCCTTTACCAAACCTGGGGGTGTTGTCTCGATCATTTTTAATGCGTCGATTGGGGAACAAATCTGTGATGTTTTACTAAGTTTCTAAAGCATCAGAGATTAGTGTGTCTGTGTGTTGGATTAACTTAACAATGTTCTACTTAGCCCCTTGCTCTTCCTTTCACAGATAGGTCACCTGGGTGACCTGAGTTCGTTGACCTACACGCTTGTTTGTCAGGCGTTTGCAGCTCAAATTCAACGGAATTCAGCCTTGAACACGTGCCCACCGTTTGCCAATTTGCTCATGCATTTCATTCAACAATACGGGCCCAAAGTAAGTGTGCCTGTGTGCTTGCTTTTTCCTTCTGTCTTTGATTTGTTTTGCTCTGGGGTCACGGGTTGCCGGAGACAGTTGTCTCACCACTGTGATGTCTTCGGGCCGTAATGCGGGTGTTTCACCATTCCATATTTTTATTGGTCAGTTTCGAAAGTTATTACTCTAGTCACACTCATAACACGAACTGATGCACAGATTGATGTGTGTGTGTGTGTGTATGGCATCTGGCTGCGTGATTCAGTGCAACGTGCAGCCTTCTTTACCCTAATTTCTCGTTGTTTCAGAGCAGAACTTTCAAAAGAGTTGTTTACGCGTACTTTGTTACTTTCGACAATTGAACTGCTTCTACCCAGGTCGGAACAATTAAATTGTCTTCACTGGAAATCATCCCTATAATCATTATCATCATACAGCGAAATACAGTGAAGTGAAGGTCATTGATCGCTGCAGGAGCGGGACTGGAAGCTAACCTCTATAGCCAACGCGCAGCACAACTGTGCATGCACAATTTTTCGCGCATTCTGATCTGATAAGAATTGACAACAAAAACGCCACTGCTGTCGTTTGGTTGACACACCCTTCACTTTCCTCACCCAAACAGAAGCGGCATGCTTTGGACTCCAACCCGGAAGGTAAAAGACATCTACTCTACTCAATCGCTCTCTGCATTTTTTCACGCCTCATCTCCATGTCATCTGTTGACTTCCATGTGGTTTTCTCTTGCCCGGAGCGGTATCTGCAATTAAAGAGCCGTGCGACAGACATATTCTATTGAACTGAATTCGATGCAACTGCTAGGGTTTCCTGGATAACTTCCCAAACACATGATAAATTACATCCTGATTATCAACTTACTCG
>UZAN01055135.1:0-12424 GCA_900618425.1 Echinostoma caproni | reverse complement strand
CTTGTGAGAGCTTTATCCCTCACTCACTTCTTGATTAGCCGTTTTCTTTTTGCTTGTGTTTACCCTTTCGATTGTATGGGTTCCCTGTAATAATCCTACGGATGCTTAACAAGCACTGATCATGAAGTACGAATCACGAATCGCGAATCGGAAATCACGAACCGACAATCACGAACGCAACATAAGTACTGGATCACACTGGTACTACTTGCACGCAGTATCCCACATAACGGAGACGCGAGGAAAAGGCCACCGGAATAGCAGTTTCTTTATTGAAAGAAGTCAGAAGGATTAAATAATATGTACAAAACAAACTCATTGGTCATGCAAGCCTCTGTCAATGACATGATACTATTTCTGGCGTCATTCATCATCCGTCTGGGGCGTAAGGTTTGTGACAGGGTTGATACAATCGGTCTATGGTTTGTAGTCCAGACGCTGTGCAATGTCCGCTCATTGCCGACTTTATCTGGGAAGTTTGATCCACCACAGTTGTCCTAAAACTGTAACGTGTCTCTTCGTGGTGTGCGTCATCTTTTAAGCCAGGATCACCATAATGTTCACAATGGACATGGTGCCGAGCCTCTCGCAATGTCGTGAAGTTGTTTTCCACCGACATCAAAAAGTGATGGTTCTGCATATTTTTGTATTTAACGCAATCCGGTCACGAAAATGGCTATGTATAGTGAGAAGTGATGTTTGCCCGTTGTTGGATTTTGTGCTGTTATTGGACGGTCTATTTTTTCTCAATTCTGCAATTGATCCTCCAGACACACGGCGTCTTTTTGAACTGTATGATTGGAAAATGATCACTACCGTTGGTCTATGACCCGATGTCCGGAACCTGGGACGCTTAGGAACTTGGCCGGCATCATCTCGGAGGGCTGAAACACCACAGTTTTTACCAGAAAATGGGCCACATTCTTGTATCTCATTCTCCAATATAATAATGTGGTCATTGATTCAAAGATTTTACTCAAGTGACTAGCTTTTTAGTGTATAGCAAAACGGTCTGATGAACTGCCCTATGGTCCATTGGATAGTATACTTTCGTTCTATCCGTCTGTTCTCGAGTTCGCTCCTCATTTTTGGATCAAGGGATTCCTACAGATGATGGTATTCACTCAGATTGAAACAGCTGTCCCAGCGCTTCATTCCACGCTTCATTTGTGCCGGGTACACGATGAAATTCACCATATTACTACTTGATTAACATATGCGGTACGGAATGGTTTTTACATTTCACTGTTATAAACAGTTGTGCCTTGAAGCACGGTCAGATTTTTTATCAGGACAATATCCATTACCCTACAAATGCTCCTAGAAATGAGGCCCTTATGAAACCAATCGACGTTGTTTGGGGCTCTCTCTCTGTCATCCTCAGTTCACCGTTACGAATAAGTTTCCGCAGTGAAAACAATTCTTCAAAAGTCACTTCAAATTTTGGGAAACTGAAAATGAGCACAAAAATACCTTTCACCTTTAAGCTTTCGATTTGGGTAAATACAAAGGCTAAATCACTTTATATGGAAGAAGGAACCTTGTGTAGATTTGGCCTTTTAGGGATTGCAAATTGCAAGATGTGTTTACGTTTTTTATTGCACACCGTTTTATGTGTGATGCTAAACAGCAGACGGGATGCATCCCATAGTCACAGAAACCTGCTTATCAGTAATGATAATTAGTAAACTAAATCCCATGGGACTTGGTGTGACGAACCATACTGAGGGCCCGCTAGGTCAGGCGTGGTATTGACCTCAACGACAGCAAAGCCACCTACCACCAAAATATGGTGGCGGTGGCGGGACTCGAACCTTGGACCATGAGATCCAAGGCACGCCAATGAATAGATCAGGACACCACCATCGTGATGCCAACAAATTTTTTGTATCCGAATTGTGCTGTTTATCAACGGTTTATATGAACAATAGAGAGTGGTGGTATCAAAATTTGTTTTGTGAGTGAGAAACTATGTTACCATGGTCAAGTCATCAAGTTTACCGCCAATCTCGAACAGAATTCACTTGCAGAGTGCTTTGAACACTGTAAGAACAAGTCTGATGGTTGACAGTTAGCACCCTAAACGAAAATATCTATGTCAAACGGAAGTTAGTCTTTTTTTCTGTTTATGGCCTTGAGTGTGGATTACACAACTTAGGAGTTGGGTAATGCCTCAAAATTAGTTAGTTCTACTGGCAACGAATGGCCTACAGAAAGCCTCTGGGTTTCAGCTGAGGTGTAAGTGTCTCGGCCGGTGGTCTTGACGTAGATTATACATAGTTTGAAACTGAAACCCCGTTTATCGCTGAGCAACACGGTCGACTGGCGACAACAACTTGAGCTGTTGGGTAAATCGGTTTAAGATCTTATATTTGGTTTTGGTAACTGTTGTGACCTACGCTTGACTGTAGCATGTTTCTTATATGCCTATGATCTGCTTGATTGGCCGGTGCTGTCTGCTACCACACACACCTCATACAGACTAACTTCATCAAAATATCGATCGGCTCCAGCCAATCTGATGGATTGCCAGCGCGGATTGATCCGTTGATTGTTTGAATGCCTGCCTGACCGCATTCGGAAGTCGTGTGTGCGTGACGCCTGAGCCGTTTTTCGGCCTATCCACTCACGTACCTACGTGTTTCAGTGGACTAAGGACCGGTTACATCTTTTTATCGTTTCATCTTTCCATTTTTGTCTCCTTTTTGTTGAATATACAAAGATTCAATTTTCAGGAAGAGGGAAGCGGTCAGTCAAAGGGCTACCGTTTAGTACACACTGGTGATGGGATTCGAATACACTTCCCCTGGGTGATAATTTGGTGACGTTACCACCGGGCCGTCATCAATTTCACCACAAATGTGCTACCATAATAAACACACTGCCTGATTCACGGCGGGCTTATTTACGTACCTAATTGGGATACAAAAGTAACGGATTGGAATTTCACAGGGATCAGACACCTTAATAGTTCTTCCTCAATTTATCTCAAACATGATCATATTGGTTAGTCCCATAACCGATACCAATTCACTGTTCCCAATCCACATGTTTGTTGAAGGTTGATAGGCTCAAACGGCTGATTCTAGAACGGGATTCATAGACCGTCGTTAATTGAATCTATCGGTAGTCGGTTAATTGAATTGTTATTTTCTCTGTTATACCTGTACACTCCCGGGATTGTGAAGAACACAACTCACTGACCTGGAACAGGCTGATTGTAATTGTGTCAAAACGATTTACAAGGCCAACATCTGAAAAAAGAAGATCAATAAAACTTTGGGTCTTTTGATGATGGCGGAATCAAAGGTAAGGCTGATGCCATCTGATGCGAGTGAGCTGCGGCAGAATTTAAATTCCCAATATGGCTTCTGACTAATCAAATGTGCAAAAAACAATTAGAAAAACGAAACCAACAAACACTAACAGAATATTGTGTGTCTAGATCCCCGGTTCATTTTCAATGAAAAAAGAAGGGGTACAAAATTGTATCCCTATATTTCTGACAAGACTTTCCGAAATAAGTACTGATGAATATGTTCGTTCTGACCGAATAGCAGAAGACATTTTTATTCCGCGTCTATCGAATGTTGCACGATTCTCCGATCGACGTCGTCCGATTAATTGTAAGCATTTTGTTCAACATTGTTTCCGTGCTGTCTGCTCGCGTACACCTTTAAAGAGGCTTTGGGTACAAAGCACGATTGGGTTCACATTGTACCGTCGCTCGAGATCTTTCCCTAGCTGAATCACAAGTGTACATCTCTCACGGTCTGGTAAAATTACAACATCGCATGACCTTAATATATGTTCCATTGGTTCTATAGTTGACAAATCCGGATAAATACGGGGTATCAATTCGGTGAATTTGTGTAACAGGTTTTCTCGTGATGATTAGTGAACACACATTTTACAATCTGCTATTCTTCATCGATCAATGAAAATGTATTCAAAAGCGCGCAAGCGAGATGTTCCTGTCACCACTCGACGTTTCACCCTACATTCTGTATTGTATTACTTTTTTCATTTTGCACACATTCGTTGTGAATTCAAACCCTCCCACCATCACTGGCATGTAATTTTAGTGATGAATCGAGTTCGACGAAAAATCGTGTGAAAGTTCTCATGTATCTGTCACACTATAGACCGTGTACCTCGGACTATTCGTTGCCCAAAATTCAACTAGATATCACGCACACCCATAAAAGCATACACTCTCGCGGTCTGACTACCGCTGTGCGCAATGGTTTTTACTCATGATGGATCGATCATATATTCAGTGTATCTGTTTTATTGATTTTCATCAATCGGAACTTTAGCTTCTGGTCACGGTATGGTTTTCCGCACCACTTTTGTGCCCTTCGATCTAGATGGCTTGTTTGGCTCGCTGATTTGGTCTACAGGGAACGATCAAATAACTGTTTTCCCGCACACATCACGGAGACATAACGAAACGCACAGAGCCATGAGATAGAGTGGGTGTCTCGCGCCTTCTCGGCTGGGCTCCGTAACTGATTGGTTGGATGTACTGAAAGACGTGCGGATGAACCGATAACAGTAGCGTTCTTGTGGGACTGGAATACTTCAGAATGTGTGTGTGTGTATGTGTGTGATCTGTATATTGATCATGGTGCTTTTCCTCCCTCCAACCCCTGGCCAACTGGCACATTCTCAGTTATTGCTGTACATTGTGAGCTCGGCAGAGAAAGGTGGAGTTCACTTCATTTTATTTCGTTGCACATTGATGAGGAAGAGGACGATGGTGACGACTCGTATGGGGATGATGATGAAAATGACTGGTGTGGTAATGATGACGACTCATATGATGACGATGATGTTGGTGATGACGATGACTCGGATGACTCGGATGACTCGGATGATGATGATGAGGAGGATGATGATGATGATGATGATGATGATGATGATGACTCGGATAATGATGACTCGGATGATGATGTTGATGATGGTGATTTGGATGATGATGATGATGATTCGGATGATTCGGATGATGATGATGATGATGATGATGATGATGTGATGATGATGGAGATTCGAATGATGATGATGATGATGATGATGATGATGATGATGATACCAGGTTATGAATTGCGGAGTGGATTGTGTCAGTTGAGTTATCGAATGGAATGAATCAAAGTTTGGTTGCCGAGGTGATATGTTTAGTTATATCAGAGAGGCAGAGTGCAATTCTGATTAAACACAATTCACCACAATAATCTGAGTTACAAGCTTGACGACATTTCTGTGGTAACCTGCGTAAATCGGATGCTTCCACAGATGACGCAATGGCCCAATCAATTTACTGGTACTGTATTAATGACGTTTTCGACAATACACAGATGTGCATCGTGGATTACTCGCATTAGGAGCGACAGGAAAGTGCTGGTAAAACCCTTGTGAGTCTGAACAGGCAAATTAGCAGACAAACAATGTACGAGAGGAATTCTTTTCTTATGCTTTCACGTACGTATGATATTAAACAAGAGAAGCGTGTAAAGACGTCGTATAGTTAGTTAATAAGCTATAGAAAGTTTTGTGATGACAGACCAAGAGCACTGGACAGTTGTTTCGTCCTGTTTGAGACTCGTCAGTGATGCAAACGTTTTTGTCCCTGTCAGGACTCGAACTGGAAACATTCGGTTTCGGACTTCAAACCCTTAACCCTGAGTTACATGGTCGATGCATTCAACAATTGGGGAATTTCCCCAGGAGTGAAACCCATGCGCGAGACCATCAACA
Organism: Echinostoma caproni; assembly: GCA_900618425.1. Lineage (NCBI taxonomy): Eukaryota > Metazoa > Platyhelminthes > Trematoda > Plagiorchiida > Echinostomatidae > Echinostoma > Echinostoma caproni. The sequence continues at coordinate 6,667 of UZAN01055135.1, read as the reverse complement.
GTGCCTGGTGCCTGTAAACCATCGAAATGCGTTATTTCAAATTCGCTACTCCTAAGTCTATAGTTGGGTCCATCGCATGTGTGTGTTGCACATGATCAGTTACAATGGGGGTAGGCCAAGGGCAAAGGTCATTCGGTTTTGACACACAAAGAGGATTTTTTATTTGAGAGATCAATAATACCTCGAGTATCCCCAATCGGTGTTTGTCGCTATTACATAAGAAAACCGAGAATGCATTTCCATGGTGCACCATGTGAGTCTGATCAATCTGCAACTAAAAAGATCCCAAACGATTGGCTGATCATTAAACTATTTAATCACCTGCTGTCTCACTGTAACGGTTTATTGCCCATTCGGTTTTCTTTCTATCTCCTCGTGTTTACGTCGGATCAGATTTTTTTTCAATGACTACTCGGAAGATAAACTATTCTGCCCAGGTCAACGCAATCTGACCTTAGAAACCAATGCACCCCTACGATCGTATCAAGAGAACCCCCTAAAGCGATCTTTTCTAAGGCACAAGCGGCAAGAAGCGTTTTTCCCTCACTTAGAGAAACACAATTTTTGTTTACGTTGATGCTGTATATTTATCGTTTGATTGTGTGTCACAAGTGTATTCCGAAAAAAAATGGTACACAGTTTGCAACTGTAGTCATTTGTTACACTGGATAAATTTATAAACGATTAAATGATTAAACGTAGTGGAAATTTGTATTCAAAAAGCGATAATGTTTGGTTTGAAATAAATTCAATATACTTGATGAATATCAGTTGAGTCTCAGTTTCACATACACGCAGATTTGTATAATAAAGGATATTAGTATTCAGTGTTGTCTTCTCATCTTCGCAGACAACGAGAAAAGCTGCCAAACACTTAAAGCTCACAGAAATCCTGTCACCCAGAGATCAATAATTAACTTATGCACTGTTTCTTTTGTACTATGTGCGAAATGCTCACGAATCAGATCGGTGACCTATTTTATCACTAGGATGTCAGAAAAGAAGCACGTGACTATGATTATCTATCGATTCAGTTGTTTTTGTGGTTCGAAGAAGCATTCACGCGTCAAAGAACATAATCCACATAGGTTCACACATAATAGGAATAAAGTTGTGTCAAGCTTCATTGTCGCTATTTTGGTAGAGACGGGGCACTCGGATTGACTTGCATTCAGCGTTCAGTTACCATACACACCCTCTTTGAGACACGTCAGACTTGGCTGCTAGCCACCGAAAAAAAGGTGATTAGAATCCGTCCCATGAAGCCTGAACTGAGCACACAACGCAAGATAATTGAAATACTGACTACCCCGCCCCCCTCCCGAAAGATGGGTTCGATCCCCAGTTGGGTCGGTGGATTTGCACAGCTGTCCAGTGCTTCCCAGATTTTCAGCTCACGCCTGATCTACACGACGAACTCATCATGTAAGGATAAAATAGCTCGTGTAAACCACATGACAGGGTCAATCTCCATTCCGGAATCTAAGCGGTGCACTATACCTTTTCAACTTCAATTGAATCCATTGTAACTTCAAGTGAACCCAACCAATCGCATTCTATTGGGGACCCGCAAAGTGATTGGTTCTTTTACCGTCACACGTCACCGATTGGACCGGGTCAGTCGAAACCCCGTCCCGTCGGAGTGAACTAATTTCTCCATAGGCAAACAAAAGTACTTTTTAAGTGAGTTACCAAACCGAAATGAAAGTTTCCGTGGGGTGGGGTGGGGTGGGGTTTGGCTGTTCGAGCCCCCCCCCCCCTTGCTCCGACCGGGTACGTTATGTCCTTCACCGTTTATCGTGTGAACTTTAGGCGATAATGAACAAACTCTGTGGTAATTGGCCTCGGTGGGCGAGTAAGGAAGGAATCACCTCAAAACGGATCGATAAATCGGTCACCATGCTCAAGCGTGAATGTCCGAATGAATCATTGCATGGGTGGGGATTTATTATCTAGGCCCTCAGTAGCCTAGTGAATAAATTTCATTGAAATAGAGGTCCCATCAAATGACAACTCTTTCCTTTGAGCCAAATGCATTTGCCTACATATTTTTGGCATTGAAAGGCACATTGGACATGATACTTAACATTGGTACAAGGATACGATGAAAGAATTAACAGTATTACACCTGAATAGCTAGATCGAAATTGAACTCGTTCACTAACAGAAATTACATTCTTTTTCTGTACCTCTCGGAATGATCGTTGCGTTCTATCCACAATGCCCACGGCAAAAACCTATCATAATGTTGGAGTGGTTTCGGACTCAATGCAACACACATGAGTCACCCATTTCTGTTTAACCTTACTCAGTTTTGTTTCATCTACTCATGATTTAATGGGCTTTGTAAATGAATCCATGGAAAAATTAGGCAAATGTGAAACGTATAAAATACTCACAAAAGTGCCAAGTGATGGGTCTAATCGGAAAACATTATCTATGACCACCGATGAATTGTTTGCGGTTCGTGATAAACTGTGACACTTGCCAGAAATTGTAGCAGTCGAAGTAGGCACACATCACCGATTACGAATCACAAATCACGAATAATGGACGCCGTGGAACTACTGAATTATACAATCAATTGTAAGATTGTATCTCCCATCACCCAGCTGCAAGGAAAAGGCCACAGAAGTAGCATTTCGTTTAATGAAAGAAATCTAGGGGGGAGGGTGACATAAAATGCACAAAAGAAGTTTATTGGCTGTACGGGCATCCACCAATCGTCTGCAGGCTTTCTTGATGTCACACAGATTCTGTCTGGACCGCGGTACTTCTGATTGGTCGGCGCAATTGGCGTGTGGTTCGCTGTTCAGAAATTGAAACGCGTAGGCGCTTGGCTGACGTCACCTGGGCAGGTTGACTCATCACAGTTGTCTAGAAAATGTAACGAGTCGCTCCGTGGCTGGAGTTATCCTGTGGGCCAAGATCACCAGAGTCTAATCGGAAGACATCGTTCACGATCAACGGGGGATTTCTTGTGATTCATGCTAAACTGTGACACCGCCAGAAAGAATTTTAAAAGCCTGTCTTTTTACCCTGCTAAAAGCATTGATTGAAAGCAAAAAAATTCTGACAGTTTTACATTTTCTATCTAATACAGACGGGAAGTATTGTGACAGCAGTTTAGGCGTGAACCGAGAGCACCCCAATGAAGAAACCGGTTAGGGGATCAGCAGATGTGATATGACTCGTTTTGCGTAGAGGAGAAGTTTTTCAAACACTTTTGGGGACAGGTGGGGTGGAATCTCGAGGTAGCATACGTTAGAACTGACGTGATACTGGTAATCGATTGACAATTCGTTATCTTCCTTTCAATATACGGAAGCCAGCCAGTACTGCAATATATACTTTTATTAACATAGTTTAGGGACTCTTGTTATTCGGTAATTGTACTGACAATTCGATCTAAGTGCAGTCTGCCGAAATGAACTTCACCCGATCTGGAGCGCTGTTTGAAATAGAATACACATCGAAACACTATGAGGCTTCATTGCACCTCATATTGGTACAAGGTGGGTGACAGACTGTATGATGAACAAATAAGTTTGGATTTGAAAACAACAGGTTTCGACAGACAACCCTCAACAATGTAGTAGTGATGACTATCGGGAGAAATGTTTGCCCCGGAGAGAACCATTGGAATTGTTCTAGTTATTCAATGTCCACAAATGACGATCGAGAATGTATTCTAATTAGGGAAATCTCCTGTGGTTATTTGTGTCATAGTCCTGATTACGGAGTGATCAACACAATCGCAGCAATTGTCCTAGAGTTTTGAGGGTTTTGAATTTTTAGCTCCCCAGCTTCTTCATTCCTATGAACCAGGAGGTACACTTCATTCCAAAGAACTGACTGTACATTTATCTGTTCAATCATCATATTCTATGGTGCAGTTTTCACACATAAGTAATCAGGGTTCAGTTTTACGCCTACTAGTATAACTGCCACTCGATTAGTGCAGTCTGGAGTGAGTGGTGTTGATCGAGCGGTGGGATTGGCTGCTACCCAACCCCGGCGGATCACATGATTCAAGGTCGAACCTAACTGATTGGATGCGCATCGAATGTAGATCTTCAAATCAAATGAATCAGCCCCGATATGCATGGGTGATAATGTCTGTTCTTCTTATTACTACGATTTTAAGAGACACAATAGACAGTCATGTGAGTCTCTTAGACTGTGAACACGTGTATGTGTGTGTGTGTGTGTGTGTGTGTGTGACCACTTGTATGTAACAGCTTCGCTTGAACCCGCTTCCAAGATGCTGAAAGCATCATCCCTTTAGACCGAGCATAGAATGATTACGACATTGTGTGCAACCCAACGATTCTTGTTGTTCGCATGGATGCCGAGAAATGTTGACTGAGAGAGTATGTGACCGATAGACACAAAAACGACGCACACTGATGAGATGCTGAAACGGGGTTCAAAAAGTGCCCACAAACCCCTAGGGGAATTGTACCGGACCGGTGAATAGTGAAGTTGACCAAACATTCCTATCCGGTTTTTTTTTCGTCTTCAAATGTATCATATGAATGGTTGATCAGTCCGTCTGTCCGCGTCCAATACACAACCAGAAAACAAAACATTTCTTTTGGAAAAACAACAGACAGTAAGCACATCAGATTTGCCACCGATATCCTTTGCCCCCGGTCAAAACAGTTCTTGTTTGAACGAACTGACTGGAGCTTGATGTGCAGGGATCGAGCATAGGGATGCAAAAATTGTCAGATTCTCTGACAACTTTAAAACGATCAATGTCCACACACCCCCCCGCGAAAAAATAGTGTTGTTGATGGGTTGAGCGCGGACAAAAACAACTGTCCCCCAGTGAACGCAAACACATTACATAATTTCTTATTCAGGAAATCACCTGCAAAGGTCTGTCGCAAAAGGCATCGCATCAAAACCGAAAGAACGAGGACACATGTCGGGAGATGGTAAAATTTGGTTCAATCTTCTCAATCGCTGATGTAAAACGAATAGGCACAACATATACAGCACACTAGGCTGATAAATCCTAGTGAACGGACATGTACAGATAGAGAGGGGCTATTAGAATTAAGAACAAGAGGTCAGCTCCATGGTGTCCACACCTTTTGGGAGCACAAAATCGGATGATGTAATCTGGTTAATACACCTCAGTAACTGTCAGCAGTTTTGCATTGCCGTTTCGTGATAACTATATAATAGCAAGCGTTAACTAGAGTTGATTTAAAAGCTTCCATCTCTGATCGAATTGGATGCCAAATCCCGTGTCTAACTAAACAGGTTTTCAACTTGTACCTCCAAATCCACGAACTCATTCTTATTTCTTTTGGGGAAAACAAAACTTTGGGCCTAACGATAGAACCTCGATCTGCGTGTGATTCAGACTGATACTAGATAGGCTATGGACGTACCTCTCAGGTTGATTAGGGAAACTGTATTGCGGTATCTGTTTGTCCAACGTTCGCTCCGGGCAGGGCAATCTTCTCTCTTTCCTTGAGTGTACTATAGTGCGCACATAATTGAGATATTCCAGTTTTAAGTCCTCATGTAAACAATCCACGAAATGCTGGCGCTGTGATATCTTCCGTTCATACTGTCACTTAAGAGCGAATATTGTCACAATAAATAATCAATATAAATTGCTTGAAATTTGTGGAAAGCTGCATTTCTCTCGGAAGATTTGTTTGATTCCCAGATTACGATAACACATCGAGCAAAATCTTAGCACTCCACCCTTACCCCACATACACCCGAGGAGGATGCGTGAACATGCAACAAATACCAATTTGATAAACACGGTGTTCTACTGCGTATGTGTTTGTAAGTTTTATGTCAAAATACTGTTGACATGCGAAGTTTATCACAACTGTATTGTACTAGTCGAATCAAGAATCATACTAGTATTTGTCTGTCAAAGCAGGAAGGGTCAACAATACACGGGAGAACACCACTGGAGTAGTGACTTCTTTATTGGAAGAAATCAATGGGATTTATTATTATGAACAGCGGACTTTCATTGGTTAAAAAGATCTTTACCAATCACCTGCTTGTAGTCTCTTCGTCACATAGGGTTCGTTTGAACCGACGGGCTTTTGATTGGTCGATACTGTTGGCATGTGGTTCGTTGTCCACAAACCGTAACGTTTATCCTCCTCTCGGATAATTGACTCACCATATGCACATTTTACTCAGTTCGTATTCTTGAAAGTTAATCAAGCCACAGAGACAAGACCTAAAAAAGGCACCAATGTGTTTACAGTCTGATTATCTGATTATTAGTTGAATCAGAGAAAAACAGGAACTACCCGAGGTTTGAACTAAACAGTCCTTGAATATCACCACCCCACCCCACCCCCACACACACATCTGTATATTCACTATGGTAAATCGCATTCTGGTACTCAGAGTAGCCATCGGAAGTGATGGGCGCGAACTGGAACTCGACCCGGAAACCAACTGAATGTCACAAAGCCAGATAGAACTATGACAAGCTGTGGATACTGGTCATTCTCTTCAGGAGAGCATTGAAAAAAATGTCGCCATTGCCATCATCAATCATTGGTTTGTTCTTGTTTATCGAATCAGGATCGACGCGGTTCATTTTACTTTTACTTTACTGGGCGAAACGATGCTGCGCGTTCAATCTGAAGGCGGTGTACCAATTCCAATTCGA